>JAAAKE020092354.1:0-42165 GCA_010014785.2 Anisolabis maritima | reverse complement strand
AGACTTAGAATATTATCATTATCTATACTAAGAATATCTACGTGAATTATCATTTTATTAGGCCACCCTTTTCTTTTAGTGCCTTAAGCTAATGTTTGTTTTGATTAATGGTTAATCTAAGAGACTTGTTAAGAAGCTATATCCGAGCTGCTGTTCCCTTAAATCTGCCTAAGTATGATTTATTTAAAAAAAAATGCACTATTATGTTTATAGTCCACTGTTCTGAATTTCATATTTTTGAAACTGCCTATTCCTTTTCAATTAGATTAGGGCTTGAATAAGTAAAATGAATTAACATTTTTGAAATTTTCCTGATACTGAAATATTTATTTTTATGTTGGTTGACCATGTAAAATTTATAAATTTATTTGACTTGAACTCTGAAAATTTGATCTATCCTTACGTCAAAAATCAAAACAAATTTTTTATTTCGCATTTTTCGATATTTTCTACTTCTTAAATCCCAAGAGAAATAAATATTTTGAAAAACAGATTAAAAATATTTATATTTTATAGTTAACGTTTCGGACTCCATTCATGTCATGAAAAATAAACACATCACACCTAATGTATTTTACAAAATAAATTATTACAAATATCGTTACTGATTTTTCTAATCATATTGTATTATAATAGCCTTGGCAGTCGAACAGATTATAAATAAAAAAATCTGATGTGACGGCCGCATATCACACAACTTTATCTTCCTATTGAAAGGAAAATTGTATTTATTATGGGATTCTTAAAATTCTAAATTGATTGTGCATTGTTTTATTAAGAGAAGAATAGAGTACGGCTATCTAGTGAGCCCAATGTAAAAATCTGGTGTGGCAGCACATTACTCAGCTTTCCTTACCCGTAAGTAAGAGAAAGTTGTCCCAATGCCCCGGATAGGCTGGAGATTCCGGGTTCCTCTCCTGACCCTTTGGTCTTTGGACCACTTGATCCACCAGTAAAAAAAAAAATATTCACACAAATTAACTGTTAAATTTATTTTATAAAATAAAATTAATATAATAAAAATTTTTGTTATTCTCCTTTTCTCTCTCCATCATAATTTTCTCTTTTTCTCTTTAATTTTAAATATTAAATCAACTTATCAATATATTTATTATTCTTCCTGAAAATTTATTGATTAAATGATTTAAAATCTTTCTTTTCTCCTTAATCTTTGCATTTGTAAATAGAAATCCATTTGATCTCACAGCTTAAGTGAATGCACTGTCCTGCGCGTGATTCGAACCCGGAGTTTCCCGGTTCGTCGAACGGCCTTGTGACGTCATCCTGCATTCACCTAGCTGTCGCAATATCCATGTTATAACTAAATATCTATAACTACTATAGCTAGAGCTACCCTCTCCCTATTACTTATACTGATCCTTTGATCGACGGATCATTGAAATTGAAAACCAAATCGACATCATAATAGATCTCTCAAACTTCCTATACGTGAATCATTCCTGTTATTTGCCTTTATATTTTCTCTCTCTCTCTTCCTTCATCTTTTAAAGGTTTGTTCTTATATAATCTTACAAAGTAACAAAAATGTTAATGCCCCATGCCATTCCTTGAAGGAAATCCATAAAGGAAATCTTCAAGCTGAATCATCTAATTTTAATTCAAAATTTTACAATTAGTTTTCTTGGTGAAAATAAAATTTAACTTATTTAAAATAAAAAATAATTTTTTTTAAAAAATATTATTGGTAAATAAGGATGGAGTCTAACTTGCACCAGATGTCAAAAAATACTTATAAATAAATATTTGATTTAGAAATATATTTAAATTTCCATGGTATTTCACAAAAATAATATTTGCCTTTTTGAGGGACGCAGACCAATTTTTAACATGAAATCCGTAATTTCGGGAAGAGGCCTCGAAATATATGAAAAAAAAATAGCGGCCCCTCCTGGAGATGGAAAATAATAAATTCCACCTAAAATTTTTCATCAATGATTTATTATTATAATAATCTGAAGTTCTTATTCTTTTTAACCTCAAAAATTTCCACCAAATGTTTTAATGACTCAATTACCATGTATGTATGTATGTATGTATATAGCCAAACCTCGTGCAGTTCTTTTCATATAATAGTAATAATTAAGAATAGCAAGATTCTTGTTTTATTAGATTTGGAAAATTTCATCTCAAATTCTTGGGAATCCCCAGTAGAAAGATTTAAATAAAAAAACAACCACAGTATTAATTAAGTAATAAGAAAAACGATCATTTGCTGAAAAAATTTATTCATCAAACCCTTAATTACTAATTCATTATTTTGATTACTATTATTTATAATAAATAGTTTTTTTTTTAATTTTATGCAAATACTCCACAAAATAAACAATCTTTCGATTAATACTATATTATTTACAATACTAAGATTATTCCTTGTAATTAAGACTCCTGACATTTAAATGAATATATGTTTACCTTTTCATGAACATCATCGTCAGCTTTTTAAGACAGATTCCTAATTTGATAGCTGCCTTTAGGTAAATATAAAGCAAAATTAAATTCATGACTTCAATCTTTCTAACTTGGTCACGATTATCTAAAAGAGAATTTGTTTTGATCCTGAGATATATTTTATACATGACCTATATATACTTGTAAATAAATAATAGACTCACCTTTAGTAAGGAGAACTAGATCTATAATTTAAAATTTTTTTAAAATTATACTGATGAGAATAAAAAAAAACTTTATGAATTTTCCCACTAGAAACATTTAATTATCTAATATTTTAAATATATATTTAAAAGCAGTAATATACTCCAAAAAGGAGGGTCAGTCTAATAATTAAAAAAAACGTTGGGTATATTTATTTATGAATTTTATATTGATCTATCACTAATTTTGACAATACAAACATTAATCGCACATATCGAATACATAACATTGATGTAACAATTGATTGGTAAAGTGGGACCAAGGCAAGATGGTATATGGCCCTCCAGTTGCGATGTCCTCACGCCATAGAATTCATAAATAAATTTAATGGAAAGTTGAACAATTCTTAGATTTTAAAATCCAGCTTCGGAGTAAAAAGGGGTGGCTGATTTGGGTCGACCAGGAATTTTTCTATAAAAAAAGATACATGGTTCAGGTATAAAAGTTAAATAAATTAAATAAATATGCATGGTTTGAGAAAAATCGGATGTGATGGCCGCACATCACACAACTTTCTCTTTCCTAAGGCAATGTATCTATCACTATGATGAAAATATGTTATGTGCTCTCACACTAGATTTTTTGCGTCGGGCTCCCTTAGGAGTCTGTTCACAATTTTATTTTAGAGATTTTTCGTTTGTGTATATTAATCAATTATTAAAATAATAAAAAAATTAAATTAAATTGGATATTGGCTATCTATTAATTTAAATAAATAAGGACGGCCTAAATGGCTTCAGATACCGAAAAAGACTTAAAAAAAAATTAAATTGGCAATAAAATTCCCTTTAACAGAAATATTTAATTTAATCTTTTCGGCATTTGAGGCCATATAAACATTTAAAGTTATATAATATATTTATTACACTGATCCAGGATTATTTACTAGGTATTTACATCATTTGGTATCCATTTGATTTAAATAAATTTTCATCTGATTGCCTAGGATTCGAACCCACACCCCTTGGCTTTGAGAGTTATCAATCAATACTGACAAGGTCTTTAACCTCTCAGCCACGGAGGGGGGCATAGGAATTAAAAATATTTATATTTTGTTACCATAGGCTCTTCTATCTTTTCTATGGTATATTTAAAATCCAATATTGAGAGCCCTACACTCTTTTGAGCTGGAAAATGCTTAATACTTCTTAAAAATTATCTAATTTATTACATGTATTTATATATATATTTATTATGTCCTGCTGAAGCTATTAATGAGCTGAGTTCATATCTCTCTTTAATTAACCTGTACGACAAATACAAAAATCGCATAAATCGTTTTCGTTATTAATCTTTTCATCAGAATGCAGAAATCTGCAACCAAGTCCCTAGTAATAAAATCTTTCATAGATAATATAAAAAAAATAACTAACAAATAGACGAATAAACAACTTTAAGTCTTTGCAAGCGTAAGAATAATTTTATTTATTAATATTTTTGTTTATATTTAGGTTAGAATAAGTTTAACAATTCCCTGGAGGGGAGACGGCACCAAGCCTTTTTCCAAATGAAAATATGTTAAATTTGCAAATACTTTATTTTTCTATTAACACAGAGTATGTATTTGATTCGAAAAGTGACTAACTTGGGCTCAAATTTAAATAAAAATAACTAGTAACCATAGGCAACTAAATAATTCATAATATTCGATTCTTTACTATACTACTATTACTACTACTACAATTACTAGATTAATAAATAAAAATTGGTATGACAATTGCACATCAGATTTTTTGTGAGAACATATTTTTTCTTTCTGATAGAATATCAGCATCCAAGAGGTAAATATTGGTATTACCAATTTTTTCATCTCCAATTTTAGCACTAGGTACTGTTTATTTATACAATATTATAATGCGAAAATATTTACCATATGGAATTCTAAGCTACGAGCAGAGTGACATTTGTTTCTAAAAGGGACGTAGATTTACTAATAAAAAAAAAAAAGAAAATTATTTCGAGAATGAACTAGTATATAAATAAATTTAATTACCAATCAAATCTTATCAAACAGGATTTAAAAACTCGAAAAAACCTAAAAACATACAAGAGTAAAGTGGGGGGAGGTGGAGGGCGGAAGATAATGATTAATTCATTTCAAAGAGCATCTAAAAAACAATTGATATATGAATTTTAATCAAAATCGTTAGAGCAAATTTTGACAAAAAAAAACTAAAAAAGGGTAAGTATTAGTACCGGGTGGCCGATTTTATTCAAAAGGATCGAAGGTATTTCGCTTAAATTAAATATAAAATATGAGAATCATTTCGTTTTTAAGAAATCTTGCTCACACACACCAAAATGATTGATATATATATATTATATATATGCATTTTAAACAAAACGATTAGAGTCGATTTGCAGAAAATTGAAAAAACTAAAAAAGTGCATTGGTTAAATACTAGTACTGTTTGGCCAATTTTATATATATTTATTTTATTTTAAAGCTTTGAGACTCCTGCGACATGGGTACTTAGCTTAAATATAAAATTTGAGCTTCGAACGTTTTTTAGTTTTTAAGATATACATAGAGAGACCATTTTATAGACCCATTTTTTTTTTATACTCAAAGAAACATCAAAACGTGCCTTCCCCTAGAAATCCCGACATCGAATTTTTTGCGATCACAATACTTTCCTTATATTACATAATACATATATAGGGTAAAAGCAAATAAAAATTTCTGCCTTTCATTATTTTAATAAATTTATAACTTTGATTAAAATTCTGTCCCATGGTTCCTTCTTCAGAGTAGAAATATATATAATAGAAAAATTCGGATCTATCTCTCTTTCCACCTACCTGAATCCCCAATCCCTAATCCGAGCTGCTTAATATAGAGAGTCAAACATCTCCCACCTGACTGACCTTTGACCATCTTTTGGCACCTCAGGAAATTTTCTAACTCTCCCTCCCGAATTTCTCAATTATAATTAAACCTATTTTTTATAAAATGAACTTTTCATCTTTTTGGAAATTTATACATATTTTAGTCAAACAAATCATCTCGTTCATTTATCTTAAACGATATATTGACTTATAATTATATTTAGTCTTGGGGCATTATTTTGAATATCACCTCCTTTTTTAAAACAAACCCCTATTATTCAATAAATACAATGTATAGGTAAACTCGTATAGTTGAGGCTGTATTTATAATAAATGAAGATGAGGTAGATCACTCTCTATCAGTTTATTGCAAATTTAATATCTTGCACAGGGGATGCATTGGCAGAGGCCATCCGAAATATTTATAATAAATTGTAAGTTGGACTTAACTTGCGCTGGTTTTATTTGCTTCCATCTCACCTATATTTTCATTAATACTAATCATAGAATATCAAGAATTTCTCTTATATAATTTAGCGTAAGTTTATATAAATTACGGAATTTTTTTAAATCATTGATTTGTTCCTTATGGAATTTTTTTATAATTTAATCAAAAACAAAAAAGTTCCATAGCATTTTATCACGTATTGAAATATTCTTAAACAGTATTTTGTTTAAGACCCGTTATAAATTTCTTTGATTTAATCCAAAACCTAAGGTTATTTCTAGGGAGTCAAAAAGAAACATCTGGTCCCCAGTCTTGAGATGTTCCTTTTTATTCTTTTTTTATCCGGAAATCAAACGGGCCGGCTTTAAAACCACTAACCCCACCTACACAAACCATATTTTTTTCTTATCACAATGACCGCTTCGTCTGAAAAACGGTATCTCTGAAAGTATCTGCTCTAAGGACTTCCGCGAAACCAAAAATTTACAAAAGAAAAATTATTTATTTTAATTTTTCCCTCAATTTACAATTTTTTTTAAACTCTTTTGTTTTTGAGAGTTTTCTATTTCTTCTAACAATCTCATTTCCCAACTTCTTTGTCATTCTGGGATTAAGGGAAAATAATGATCATCTTTTTAAAGCCGACTGCATTGTATTGTTACATGTGAGTTGTTGCCCATATTCAGTACCCATCACCATATGTTTACTTGCAATAATACGTATATATAAAATATAATATATATATATATATATATATAAAATATAATATATAATATAATATAGTATTTTCCAAAAGTAGTTAAGAAATTTCTTGTGAGTTCTTTTTAGCAATATATGTCAGTATTTCTTAAAGAAAGTACTGAAATACCAGATCAACAAATATAAATTACTTAAATAAAGTATTGGAAGTACCTGAATTGATGGTACTGTACCAATTTTAGCACCTCAACTTTTACTATCTATAGTTGAAATTATTTTAATAGTTCAAATAAAGTATATACAGATGAAATTATTTTAGATTTTAGGTATAACACTTTTTTTTAAGTCTTTTTGGGCATCTGAGGCCATTTTTTCCGTCTTTAATTATTGAAATTAATTGGTAGCCAATACAATATAAATAAATTTTTGACGCTTAGGCCGGGAAGCAAACCTCTAACCTTTGATACATGAAGTCAAACCCCTAGCTCTGCACCAAGGGACAGGAAGACCATAAATTTTTGAAGGGAATGTACAGATCCTAGATATCTTTCTAAATATAAAACATTATTTCTATAATTATTTTCCTGGATGGATTATACAATAATAATAAACAGAAATTAAATTTAAATATACAAACCTTATAAATGATAACTTAATCTCCTTGGAAAATAAAATAGCTAAAAATAGGTCGGGATCTCAAAAACACACGAAAGAAACTCTACTACATATAGAGCCAGGAAAGAAAAATCCAATTTCAGGTTGATTTGTAATCCGATTTATAAATCCTTTATTTATATAACTGATGATATTTATATAAATAAAGGATTGAGTTAAGATAAAATTTGGGTCAGCTTAGTCATGCTTCCAAATGACTAAGTATGCCTTGTTTTTTTTATTTGGAGATATTAATGCTGGCTAAGATTTTTATTAAATTCTTTTTCTCAAAATGCATTTTCTGTTTTAATCGTTTTGTTCTTGTCAGGAATGTTTAATTGTAATAATTAAAAAGAAGAAAGTCGACAAAGAAAGATTAGCCTCTGGGTGTGGGTTTGATTGCATCTTTCCTTAAGGATCTCCCGCTTCAGTCCCTCCTTTTTGCATTGGGCCAAAGGCCAAGCTCGGACATTTGCAGCTATCACTTTCTCGCCGCAGACGTTGTTGTTGTTGCAAATTCTATTACGGACACCACTTAATGCAATTATTAAGACATGAGTAAAATTATCAGAAACATCTAAATCTATAAATTCCAGGTCAAAAAACAAGTTTTCATATTTCGTTTAGTGAACTTCATCTACAAGGAGAAAATTTATAATATCTTTGTTTTTTATTTGTTTCTAATTAAATTTTTAAGAGTAGGTATAATAAAGTTCATATACTGTCCACAAGAAAGAAAGTTCTAATGTAAAATCATAGTGGAAACTTTATATTATTTTATTTATTGATTTAATTTCCAAAACCTACATGATTTAAAGACCTCTCCCTTTTCTTTAATCAAATAGAAAATTTTTTAGTATAGTGTTAAGGCTCTTTTTTCATAATCCAAGTGACAAGGATTCGTCTCCAGTGTAGGCCTTCGATACTGAGGCAGAAAAATTTTCACTTCTATTATCAAGGGAATAATTTCTTTACGTTAATGATATATAAAATTTATTTAAATGCTCAATAATAAGGAAAGTACAAGGCTTCTAAACAACCAATGACCACTAATAAAGATCTCCGATTTCCATTCTATTTAGAGAGTAAAACTATGTCTTTGATATGACTATTTCCTATCTCTAGATTTCATCTTGAGGAGTCTTATATCTTATATATATATATATATAATACTTTTTTCCTTCTCTAGGTTCAATTATCTTATTTTATTATTATCACAGAAATCGAATCATTAGAAAAAATATATATAATAAGTAGAGGTCGGATTTTTAAGGCATCTGCATTATTTTTTGTCCTTTTTGTAGTATTGATATTTTTTCAAGGAAAAACCGAATATCATTAAAAATTTTTTATAAAATACGTCAGAAAGGGAGAAAAACCAAATAAGGAAACTAAAAAGCCCTCCAAGCTAGTTCAATTTTTTTTTTTTTAAGTTTTTTGACATCTGAGGCCATTTAAACTCCTTTCTTATTTATTAATATTAACCAAAATAATTTAAATAAATTTTTGTCGCTAAAGTCGGGAAGCGAACCACTGATCTTTGGATCGTGAAGCGAGATCTCTCAAGGAACTCCTAAAATATTTTTTTTTTTTGGCCGTGAGGGGAGAAGTATGTCCATCTCTTCCACCTCCCCGTTTGACTTTGATCTTGCCCCTTTAATTACCCATTTATTTATAAAAAAAAAAATTACATTTTGGGTGTTTAGTTTTTAATAAAATCTGGCGTTATGACCCCATATCATACAGCTTTCTCTTACCTAAGTTAAGGAAAATTGTATTATGTACTGCCACACCAGATTTTTTGCGGATGGTTTCCTAGGTAGCCTGTTCACAATTTTAATTTAAGATCTATTTCCGTTAAAACATATTTACAACATTTTGTAAAATATCCTCAATAGAGAATATACGTTTATGACGTCTTATGGCATCAACTGAAAAGTCATATATCTGACTTATTCCATAAAAATCGATATATCGCTAATTAATATACATATGAATTTGTCAATAAAATTACTTGGATTATTAGATTATTAATATAAACTTTTCAACCTATCTACAAAACGCAAAAAGCCGCATTAAAAAATAACGAAAAGCCTAGCTACTTGTTAGCCTCACTTTCCTCATATCCTTAGATATAAAAATTTTAGAATTTTTATAAAATATGAAAAAAAAAAAAAAAAAAAAAACTAGCGCCAAAAACTTTAAAATTTTAAATAGGTTGAAACATTTAAAGCCTATCTTTTTCTATTCCATCATAATCTTTTCATAGGAACGTTTTTCAGAGTATGAAAATGATCATAATTCAGTTGATTGTATACTATTATTTTCAAGTATTTCCAACGGCAATTTGATACTGACGTTGAAAGTGGTCAAGATTAGAGAAAAGGACGATTTGGTCAAGCTGGTGGGGGAACCGTTTCCCTAGTTGGATATTATAAGTTATTTACTTTGCAAGCAAGCAAGCAACCGGGCTGCAATGGCGACCGCAGGCAGTGAAAGTAGAAATGACAATTTTCATCTTTCTCCCCGTTCTTTTCACGGCACTGTGGAGACCCGTCCTTGTCGGACACGCAGCCACGATGGAATTCAACCGGTTTTCTTTTGGTTGCCTCGGTTTGTTGCTTACTTTCTGTGTGTGTGTGTGTGTATGCTTCTCGGTTGTTGTTGTTCTTGTTGTTGTTGCTCATGTTGGTATTGGTTGCATGTCAAGTTCATGGCGACGCGCTCAAGACGTACTCTTTCTCAATTCTCCTTACTTACCTTCTTTCTTTTTAATTGTAGATCTATAGATTAAACTACGCAGTAACCTACTGATTGGTCGTTTATTTTGCGTAATCATTAAAGTATCTCTTTTTAATACACTAATAAATTAAGTATACCAAAATATCAAGTCCTAATTCTGCTGAGGAGGATATTGCTATTCCTATATCCTATTGCATCTTCAACTCCGAACTATATAAAATACCCAAAATTAATAAATTAATTAGAGCCTTTCTTATGGAGGGTCTGGATGAAACTAAGTTTTGCCGTTATGGCAACAAAGATTTGTGTAGTTACCATCTGATATTATGATGGATAAAATTGCAATTAATTTTAACCAAAGTATAGCCTCAACAACACTCCCTCACTATAAAATAGAATAGAAAATATTTTTTAATCAATTGGTATTAATTAAAAATAGTTCACTTCTTTTTGTTGAGAAAATTTTTTTTAACGCATTTTCTCTCTTTCTCAACTTCTTCTTTTACTTTATTAGCTATACAGACATGGCAACTTTTAGCTTTTCTACCTGATATTTCTTCTATTTCAAATTTTGAGCTCAATTTAAAATATTTACTAATAAAAATTAAGCACTTATAGGAAAGTGTCCAAGAAGAGCTCATGAATGAAAGAACTACAAATCTATTTTTTTTTCAACACTCAAAGGTTCAAACCTAGGAATTATTCTCTTCTTCATAAGCGAGTTCTTTCCCTTTACAGGCTTTGCCAGGCCTTGTAAAAGACCTGCCTGTTATTTCACTTGGGATATCTTTTAAATTCACAGTGTGAAAACAATAGTCAAGAAAGAAAATTTAATTTTTTCAATTTTCTTTATTTTCAAAATCTGATAGGAAACTGTGCTTGGTATCTTCTTCAAAGGTCTTTTAATATTTTATAATTTATTAAACCAAAAGACGGGGTTCACTAAATTTAAAAACATAAATTTTAGTTCTTGTTTTATAAATTGAAAAGAATTTTATTTCAAAAGGTTAAAAAATGTCATTCACTTGTTTTACCTGGATGTTTTTTTTTTCAGTCTGTCATTGACAATAAAAACATAAAAAGAGAACGGTAGTTTCCGAGGATGGGGGTGATGCGACCTGAGACCTGCTCCCTGTTCCGGGGTGAATAACCGACACCTGCCCTTCAATGGGACCTGGACCCTAAAATAATCTAACATATATATATATATAAGAATTTAAGGTTATATTCACGTTTTCTTAAAAGTCCGCTATAAAACAGGATTTATTAACAATTTTAAGAATTTTTAATTCATTTCATTTGGCCATATTGGCTTTAGGATTGATTATTTTAAATCAAAAATTGCTTTTAGTTCTTGTTTTTTTAAAAAAACTACAAGTCAGTTTTTCAATCAAATTAATCTTTAATAAATTTTAAAGGTGCTGGAACTCAAAAGTATCTCTTATTTTACGCCATTTGCGTCCACCTAAATATCCTAAAATAATTTCGCGGCCCTTAAATATTTTTTTCAAATAATTATACTAATAATACAAACTCATCTAATAATAATAAAATATTTGATCAATTTATCAACTAGTATTTAATGAGATCTTGCTAGACACCATTTGTCCATTCTTGCATCAATTGTATTATTTAATTCTACCTGTATGCAGGAATCTAATCGAAGGCTATTTCTTTTCGATTTTGTTTCGTTTTTATATTTATCATTGGGGAAAAAATCTTTTTTCTCACAAATATGACAAAGCAAAGGATAACAATTAAAAATTATTAAAATTTATATAAAAAACCAACAATTTTTCTAAAATTTTTGGGACTCCCTTAAGTTCTTTAGGAATTATAAATTTCACATTTCAATGAACTGACCTGTAATTTAAATTTAAAATACGAAATGTTAGAATTTCAGACTAGGAACGATAGTTATCTGGTCAAGAAGCGTTGAAAAGAGGGATCTATTAATAGAAGTCCTTCTCACTTAGAGTATCCTATCATTTTCTTTTGGTTGAGATAAATCTTTTTTTATGATGCTTAATATTCTCAAAAAAGAGATTCGATCTGTTCATCTACAATCTGAAGATTCATTCAAATCAAAAGACATCAGAAATGTATCTAATACTACTTGAAGTGAAAACATTTTTTTTTTGTCAAAAATTGATTTTAATGATTTTAATTGATTTCTTCAACAGTTACCTTCAAGAGCGATACACTTATTCCAACGGTCCTCTAACTTTTGGATTCCTTTCATATAGTACGATTTGTCAAGGGCTGCAAGATATTCATTTGTTTCATTTTCGACATCCTCATTTGTTTCCTCTTGGACTCAGAAAGTAGTGATGGATCCATGTTTCATCCATTGTTACAAAAGCTCATTTGGATTTCGCTGAAACGGCTTTAAACCGCGCTCTAACTCATCGTTGCTATTTTTAGTCGATTACTAGAAAACCAAGCAAAAGTACGTCACTTACACGACCTCTTCTCTTAATCAAATGGTCGAAATGCCATGAAAATTTGACACGAATCTTTTGAAGATTGGTACTTTCTAAAAATCATATGGGCATTTGGTTGGTGATGCCCGGGTCTTTTCACTCCTACCTATAGTGTAATTAGATAACTTTTAATATTAAAATACGAACAATAGTTTTTCTTTGAAATATTATTACTAAATCTTTATTCTCATTTGTTTTATCACATTTTTATACTGTCACATTGATAAGGTTTTTCAATGATTATATCATTTATTTGTTAGACAGGCGTAAAATTTTCAGTGAGAGCTGAAATGTCAATTGATTAACTTATACTTTTTCGTTCGTTCCATCTTGTTTCTTTTTTCTTTATTATTTTGTCTCTAAATAAGGTAAGAATTATTAACCCTCTGATTATCTGCCCTTTGCCATTCCACCAAAAGTGTTAAATATTCAAAAATCAGTTCTTCGACAAAACTTTTGTTTTTATCTCTGTAGTTTTTGAGTGGATTCGGTAAATGGAAATTTTAAGATTATTTTGCTGTCATTGTATCTAACGCCAAACACGTACTTTCAGGCGAATATATATTTATATAATCGTTTAAACATAATAAAACAATACGTATATGACAATTTCAAATTATTGTTAATTAAATAATATTAGAGAAACTTTTATTAACTTCCCTTGTAAGCACAGTGCGATTTTAATATGAAATTATCAGATATTATTTTATTATCTTTATATATGGTAAAATCTGTAATTTTAAATTGACATTTGTTTAGTAAGAAGAAGAACACGATCGACTTTAGAAACATCAAAGGCAAAAAAATCCGTTATCACCTTGCCTTGCTAACTCCTCTTCCCTGCACTTCAAATTTTTTAAGTTCCAATAATTAAGATTTTACAATTTTCTTTATCTATCACGCTTTTTGCTTCCGTCATAAAACCTTCAATTATGCATCGATTTAAACGAAACAGGATATCTCTGTTGATTAATTTTGATTAGAAACTTCAAGGGTTTCTGGTTGTGATGATTATGTAGGAAAATGGAAAAAAAAAACCAATTGCTTTCAGCCCAATGAAATAAATTTTAATGCAAATATTTCCAATTGCCTCCTCCTCACTGCAGATCAATTTTTATGTTGACTATTGTAATAAAACATGAACATAAATATCTGGAGCGGGTGACTTCGATTAAGGCTGCTGGCAATTCGAAATATTTGCATAAAAATTTTTTAATTTTTGCGCTCAAATTTAGTAGAATGTTTGTGGATACCGACTAAAAATAAGAGTAAAGCGTCAAAAAATTTTTATCTTTTCCAATTTCCAGGGAATTTCCCTTGAGGACTGCTAATTCCCATTTTACGAGGATATTTTACATAGGATAAAATTTTTAGGTTGATATGAAATTTGACAATTAGTAATATATTAATAAATGAATCATATCAATTACATAAGATGAAATTATTAGAAAAAACTATTTTTCTTTTGAGAAGAGCTTTGAACCGTGCTTAACAAGACATTTTTCCTCTCCCTCTCTCTCTGTCCCCCCCCCCCCCCCTATAATAAATCAAACAGTTCCGTATTGGCAAAATTGTAGACAGGTAGAAGGCGGCTTCTTTTTTGGGATGTTGTGCCAACAACAATTTTTTTTACAACAACATGCCTCCCTTCTGGCGCAACTAAATCCCCACAAAGGGGTTAATGGACCACAATACGGTACCTTTTTTTTCTCTGTTCGAGAAACCTTTATTTTTTTTTTTTGTCACGAAGGGATGTCTCATAAATCTCAGTCACATGCTGTTTTATATATGCACCACCTAACAGTAAAATTCATGTCACACATGACATTTGATAAAAAATCATAAGAGATAAAATTTTATTAGGCTTATTATAAAGAAATAAATTTTACGTCAAGGGATCCAAACTTCTGAACAAATTTCGAAGAACTACATTTCTTTCCCTATTGGTTTAGATAATATAAAAACCAATTTTCTATAAACAATTAACTCTTTAGGAAAGGTAATTTTTTATATATTGTTTAGAATAAGACTAACGGACTTGTTATATAAAGTTTTATATTGATTTTTTTAATAACCTAATTTTAAGTTTTTACTATTTTTAAAAATTTTTAATATTTAGATTTTTCTTATATATATTATTTTTACGTTTTAAATTTATCAACACATACATATAGACTCATGGTAAATGCAGTTTCTTAAGAAAAGAGGAAGGAGAGAGAGAGAGAGAGAGACACAAGTTCTCCATTGGACTTCAATAAAACTATAAATTTAAAATTTTAATTATTCATACATTTTTAATAATCAATTTGCAAAAAAAAAAAAATTAAACCTTTTGGTTTTCCTTTTCCCTCTCTCTATTTTTATAGTGAATATAAATTTTGAAATTAAAAAAATTGTGAACCTTTTCTCGTAATTTTTGAATTGCAATTACACAGCACATTGATGAACTTATAATTTAATTACAATAAAACAGATTGTCGGCTTTCTGAGGCATTGGTTAGTACGTCTATGATTTGAAAAGGCTGGAGGTCCTGGGTTCATGTCCCACTGAAATATTCTCCATTAAAATTAAATATAAAGATGGGAGTCTAATAGAAAATTAAAATATACTTAAGCGCCTTTTCATAAGAGGTTATAGTTAAATTTGAAGTTTTTACCGATATTTATGATAATTTTTTTTTAAGAAGTTTTTAGAAAAAGCTTCCTGAAAAAATAAAATAGTTTTTCAACTATTGGATGCAAGAATCATAGAAAATACTTACAAATAGGACAATTTTGAAACCGCCTTTGAAGACTTGAAGAGGGATGTTCTAATAGAACCTCATCTCCTGTTGTTCCTGCTTTTTCTCTAATTCTATAATTTTACTTTCAATATTTTGTTAAAAAAGTATTAATAATAGAAATAAAGGGAAATAATGATTAATAAAATAAATTCAAATTTGTTTACTAGAAGAACATTTTACTTTTTAAAATCTAATTTATCCACAGTTAAAAAATAAGAGTAGAAATAGAAAACATTTTAAGTAGAACAAATTTTATTATTAATAAAAAAATTTGAAATTTATAACTATACAATACCAATTTGTATTTTTATCATATTTTGAATAAAAAAAAAAATTGGTAATTATTTATTTTATTATTTTAATTTCTTTATAATATTCAGCCCAAAAATTAAAATTTATATATATATTACACCAGTTTTTATTTTATTAATTTATGAAGTTTTTTTTACACTATTCTAATTTATTTATTTTTATTGCGCTATTTGACATATCTAAACAAAAAATAGGTTGTTGTTGAAAATTGATCCATTACAACATAAATCTTCGGCAATGGAGTGTGAACATTCTCGAGAAATTAAAGCACCTCTGCTATATGGTACCCACCTGATTTATATTCAATAATAAAAACCCTTTTCGACAAAAAACTGCTCTTGTTTAAATTAAAGAAGAGTGCCGTTAAGGTTCTATGCTTTTACAACGAGCACAGTTAGAATAGTTCAGTCAGACTGAATTAACCCTTTGGTGGATGTAGCTCCACAAAAAATAGGGCAACGGGTCATCCAAAGCAAAAAAAGGGATCACCGACAAAAAATCTCTTCAGAAAGTCTATCTTCTAGCGACCATTTACATTTTTTTTTTCAACTATTTCTATATATTTGCTGACTATCCAGAAATCTCAAAATTAGTCTCTACAAATGATTTCCTTGTCAACGATGAAGTTGAATGAGGAGTTGTGTATATAATTAGATTGCGATATAGGCGTCTTAGCCATTATATTTTATTGAGAAATTTATTCACCTCGAGACGTTTCGAGCTAATTTTTATTTCCCAGCCTCAGTCATTTGTGAATATTTCTTTACAAAAACAATCTTTGAAATCTTGTTGGGCCACCTGATAGAGTTTCAGACAAATATTGTTTTTTGTTTGTTTTTTTAAGCAATATTCACAATAGACCAGCAGTTTCCAATCCTTTTCGTTCATAGACAACAAAATGACATTTTTTCGCGGATTGGTCAAGAAAAAATTTTGGCAAAATAAATAAATTGAACAAGTAGAATCTGAATACAATAATATTCATCCTTTATAATAACAAATTTAAACCGTTCGGGACAAAATAAATTAAAAATAAGCTATATTTGTATTAAAAACTTATTTTAAATTAAATTTTTGCCTTCTCTTACCCATATATGTAAGGTTTTGGTCAGATTTTCCTTAACAGTTTAAGTGAATGTCGGGAAGGCTAATGCGTCGTTTACTCCTGGTCACTTGTTATTGCGTGTTTAATCATGTTTTTATCTTTTCTTTCGATGGAAATGTATGAATATGTTATTTGTTAATGAGCATACATTTCTATTTTTTTTTTCTTATATTTTTTGTGTTTGTTTTGTTAATTGTTTGTTGTTTTGTGTTATGTAATTTTTAAATTTGAATTTGTGTTTGATTGGACCTAGCCACCGAAGACTTGTGCCTCTAAGGAGGTCGTAAATTTATTTATTTATATAGTGAGAGAGTTCGCAAAAAAAATCGATGCCAAGATTTCACCGGAAATACATGTTTTAAAGTTCCCTGTGTCTACAAAAATGGTTCTCTCAAAATGGCCTGTCTGTCTGTGACTCTGTGAACAACATTTCTCAAAAACAAAAAAGAGGCTCGAGGCAGAAATTTTTTAAGTTAGGTTTCCTTCGCATGCACCTCGAAACTGTTCATTAAAATCGACCAGAGAGTATATAATACTGATATACTTTTTTAGTATTTTCGATTTATTCAAAATTATCTCTAAGGATTTTGTTTAAAATTCATAAAACAATTATTTATTAGATGATCTTTGCAATGTCCTATTTTACTCTTGTACTTTTTTAGGTTTTTGTGATTTTCTCTTAAACTACACTAACAATATTGATTAAATTGGTTCTATCTATAATAAATAGGATGAAATTTAAGATGTATTTAATTATTTTCCAATTCAAAATAGTATGGGGCCATCAACTTAATCAATCCCATATAAAAAGCTAGGACAACTCTTTGCTCTGGTAACAAAATATAAATATTTTTAATTCCTACGTTTGATAACAATTAAAATTTAATAGCCCTTTAATTTAATTTAATGCAAATTTACTTATAAAATAATATATTAGGAAATTGATGGTCTCAAAAATAATATTTATATTTCAAAAATTAATTCAGATCGAGAAAAAAATGCCTAACTTAGTTCGGCCAATTCACGGTATCTATCTGTGCGATTTTATCTTATCTAAAAGTGTATCAATTAAGAAATATTTTGCAAGATTTAATTGAAAATTTAGTCCTTTGTTTCTTATTATAATTGATTCTAAAATGTTTTTCAAATTGTATAATAAATTATGCACTCCTTTTTTAGAAAAAACTTTTTTTTTTAATTAGATAGTAGATAATTAGATAAAGTTAATGTTTTGGTATTTTGTTGTTCGATGTTTTCTAGATATATCAGAGGTGAGGATTCTCATCCCCTCCACTTGAGAGAGAGAAAGTCTTTCTAGGCCAAAAGCTCTGGAATAATCGTCTTTGTTCCATCGCAGCCTTTGTGGCTATAAATCATTAATAACCTTTCATTTATTGAAAAAAAAAAAATTGTTTATTAAGTGAAAAACTGGTCTAATTCTTTTTTTTTTTAATTAACCTTCCGCCACCGTCATTTCAAGGTTCTCTACAATTATTGTTATAATTAAATCAGAAAAAATTTTAATGTATAATTTATTAGGTAGTTGTTTAAAAGTGATAATATATAGAATTATTAATTTTTCGAGATTTTATCACTAGAAGATAATAAACAAATCTTGTAACATATCATCATAAAATGGATGTTTCTCCTTGTCTTAATGGGCCATCTTGCCCCCTTTGGATTTATTTTATCCATAATCAAAACACCTATTTTAATTTAATAGATTGTCATAGTGAATATATTTTATTATATTAACCTAGAATATTTATAGTAGATTGTCCAGTCCATAGCTCTGAGAATGGAATGAACTTTATGTCAAATGCCAGAACAATAATAATAAAATCTACATCTATATATTTTAGTATATAGTTATAGTAACATGAAATTAATTATTATGATTTTTACGATTTAATTATTATGAAATTAATAAAACAAAAGACTAGGCTATGAATGTGCAACCCCCTTTAACAGTTTGAACAGTTTTTTTTGCAAATGAACGGATTAGTATGGAAATTGCCCCAAAAATGCCCAGCTAATGCCTAATTACGATCATTAATTAATTTGAGTTTAAGCAAATCAAAAAGGAGCTAAGTTTATTTCATTAACAATTTATTCATTCTTTTATTGCTGACGTTTCGATCTTTGGATCAAACCTTTATCATAGTTGGGGAATCTCTCAATGTCTGATATATTCCACACTGAGTATAACTTGTATAAAGCAATAAAAAGATGAATAAATTGGCACTGAAATAAAATTAATTGCTTTTTGATTTATATAATCTCAAATTAATTGAAAACCCAGCTATAAAAAATATCTATGACCAAGAAATATATAATATTAAAAAAATATATATTTATATATATAAATTGTATTAAATAGTCTATACCAATTTATATACAACTATTTCCAAATAAATTTCAACCTTTTCCAAAAAAAAAAATATATACTTTTTCCAATGCAAAATAAACATTTTTCAAGTCAAATACAACCATTTCGAAAAAAATTTTCCTTTTTGAATATCTTGGCTTCCAAAAGTACAAACATGATGATATTTTGAATTTGAGATTAAAAAAAAAAAATAGACTAGAATAATGATCCGTCCCGCCATTTTTGAGTTTTAAATATCATGGCTCCCAAAAGTCAAAATTTCATTGTTTGAACTGGAGAGGTTGTGATTTGGAAATGTTTTATATATATATATATATATATTTGTTCAGTTAAACCTCCTCAAGCCCCCTGAATATGGCCCTGCTGATAATGGTTTGATGATTGTGATATATATTTGGTGACAATAAATACTATTTTTTTGGTTGGAGACTCACCACCACTCACCTTTGAATTTAAATATTTTTATTATCTAGCTATATTTATTTATATTTAATTGAATTTTTTATATATAAATACGAGAATTAATAAATTTTTTGTTAAAAGTGGAAGGTGAATCCACTACTTCTGAATTAACCAATATTTTACCACTATTTATCAAATAATAATTAATGAAATTTATAAGAATATAAAATTCTCCAGACCTTTTCAACAAGCTTTTTATCATTGAAACAGCACAAGAGAGTTAACCAATGGCATGACCTGTTTGTTTATAGATGGTCTCTCATCCATATTTCGAATCGATTCATATCATTATAATTTATATATTTATAAATATTAAAAAAAAATTGATTATCTTGATTTTTAAATCGTTATTTTTTATGATGATCCATCCTATGTTTTTCTTAGGGATTAATAATATTAATTATAGTATGTTTACATGCAAAATTATAAATACAATCGGTGCAGTAAGTGTAACGTTAAGAGCTTTTAATTACAATAGTTTCATTGTAATTAGATAATAAACGATGAAATCTATTCAAATGACTGGACAATGAATTCACTTTCTCTATTAAGATGCATGCTGCCTTCATGTTTCATAACCACTAAACATGGCATCTTTCTTCTATTTATAATATTAATTAATAATCAACAAATATTAATATTTTTACCTTTTTAATTATTAAATTCCCTTTTAAGGCATATTTAATAGAAATCTAATATAATAAAAAAATATTCATATTTAAAGGAATCTCTAGAATAGAATTTTTTGGGGTAATATTGTTTTTTCACTCTTTAATTAGGAAAATTAAGAAAGATCTTTCAATTAGCCATGTTAAAAGTAATAAATAATAATAATAAAGCATAGTAGTCCCTTGAGATAAGATGTTTCTTAAATCGGGCATTTATTGATTCTTTCCACTGATCCATTTAAAGAAAAATACGCTCTAACCAAACACTAAGTACAATTACTAGTTTCGGATTCATCAAATATATCATCTTTATTAATTCTATATTACTATTGTTCGAAATGGTTGACCATGTTTTTTAGCTCATTAAAATATCATAAGTGTTAGATATTAGATATTCAAATATACTAATTTATCATGATAATAATAAAAAGGGAGAAAAGGATTGCGCTATTAGTGTGCAATTTTCCCCCACCCTGGCACCCCAAAGGCATGTTCTCCTTTGCTGATGCCTTCTCCTTGGTGTATTCACGTTTAATCTAATGATCTCAATGATGGCGCAAATACCGGCGGACATTTCGCTCGTGTTTATGATTTTTCACGCCTGCCTAACTCCGCGTATATTTAATTATATCCCTCAAACTGGTATATCTCCCGCCTCCTCTTTTTCCTATAGACCGTGTGTTCCTGTTCAAACAGGCGTTCTGTACATTTATTTACGTTTTTGTGCAATTGCCCCGGCCTTACAAGGCTGTTTGGCATCCGGACGGATGAAAGCCTTCACCATATTTAATCCCACCAAACCAGCTTATTTCGTTTTTATTGTGAACTTCCTTTTAATTGCATAGTTAGTTAAAATTCAAATTAAAAGAAATAATTAATAATTTTTAATATGATAAAAAAATAATTTTATTATAAGCCGGTAAAAAAATAATATTTGCTTGTGTTAATTTTGCTCTATTTTTTTAAATAACCACAATTTGTATTGACGTATTTATATATTTTTAAGTCATTTTATCCCCTGAGGCCATTTGGACTTTTGGATTATACATTTATACTGTACTATTACATCCCTGATATATTTTTCCTTTTGTTATTAGTTAACCTAACCTCACTTTTAGAAATAAATGTCAAACTCTAGCTCAAAGTCTAGGATTACTACGTCATCATGTCGTGACACTCAATCAGAAGCCTATCATGGAAAGCATTTTTGTATTATAATATTGTATAGATATTAAAGAAAATCTTTTTTGATGGCTTAAGGCGGGCTTTCAATAGTCTTTTCTTGGGGCCATCCGAGATTCAGCATTGCTTGATCTTGCTTGTCAACAAAGATCTTAGAGGTTGTGGTTCTTTTCTCCAGCAAGGCCAGCACGCTAGGACCGAATTACTAAACATTGATATCAAATAATAATTCATTTCTTTTTACTTTCTCTTACGTATACGAGTATATGAAATATGTAGTGAGAAAGAATTTTTTATTTATTGCACTTTTTGTCTTTGGTACACTTTGCATCAAATAGTATTCATCTTCCGCAACGAGTAGGTTTTCTTCTTTTATAAATTTATTATTATTCTAATTGTTTGACTTACAGAATTTGTAGCGCCTCACCTTAGGGGGGTTTGGAAAAATAAAAAAAGTAAGCTGTTTTTTCTTTTCTTCACATTCAAGGTTTTGATATTTCCTTCTTCTCTTTAAGGGGAGGGGAGGGAGAATGAAAAAAGGTTGAGAAACACTGTCTTAATATTATTGTTTTGATCAGTAATAATTATTTTTAAAAAATGGGTTCTGGTTTTACTTTATAAATAATATATATATTACCAACTTTTCTTGATTCACGAATCTGGCCCCAGTGTAAAATTAAAGTTCCTACTGAATGCCTCCTCCATGACTCAAAATGATTCTTAAAGAACCCAGAATATTTATCAAAAGAAATTCGTATTTAACTCTAAGGGCATGAGAAATTAGCTACCATAATAGAAGTAATTTATTTATTAAAAAAAAAAAACCGGTGTGTTAAGGGCACATCATAAAACTCTTACCTGTTAGGCAAGAAAAAGTAATGTGGTGTATTATCACCCCAGATATTTTGTATCGTCGCATAGACACACACACTCTATATGGCACCCATGCACTGGTGGCCCTTGGACGTTTGTCATCTATCTCCACCGGAACCAGGGATAGAGAGATAGACCATTTTGCGAGAACCATTTTTTGCCTCAGATAACCTAACAACGTGTATTTCCGTTAAAATCTCGAACAAAATTTTTTGACGATCCAATGCTTTTGCTACACTATACTATATAAATATTTCATATATAATATATTTTTTACTTTTATTTTGTTTGTTTTTTAATCTTTAAACATTATTATTAGATGATTATTTTATTTTTTTATTCTTATGTCTGATATGACTCTCGTGATATAATTTTCAAAATAACGCTCCTTTTTTCTGTATTCTATTCCTACTGTCTTTTTCTATACTCTCTGAAGACGAACGAAGCCTCTAGTTGCCTGTCAAATCCGCGATGCTATTTATTCCAATGTATTTTCAAACATTATTTAACATGTTATTAAATTAACCGCCTTCCAATAAATATTAGTCATTGTGAATTTTTTAATGCCTTTTCCTGCAATAATCAAGTTTAAGTCAAGTAAGTTTATAATTAAAATACTATTTAATTTTTCAAAATTGATTTAATCTCCTTTATTTTTTCATTTTAATATTTATTTATTTAATATTATTTTGATATTAAAATCTCCGTTTAATTAATGATATTACATAATGATATATGCTAACCTTTTAAATTACTTTTTTAAATCCAAATAAATTAAAATCTTTATATTTTAAAAATAAAACTTGAATTTCTTTTAATAAAATTTTTTATTGTTTTAAGATAAAGATACCAACAGATTGATATTTAATTTGGTTTAGATAAATTAAATGCAGTTTTCTTTATTTCACATTTTTTATTCTCACCTTTTACTGGCGTTTTAGTTTTCGAATCATCAGTGTAGGCACTATACCTAGTCCCAAATTGTATTCAGTATTAAAATTTTCTTTTATGGGCTTTTATGGGGATATATATATATGTGTGTGTTGGTTCACTACAGGACGGATTGCTAGCGAATAAAGACTTTTTTCAATTACTTTTAAATTTCAAAACATTGAATAAATACAAATTCATTTTTATTGGTTACAAAAACAATTTTTCATTGTTAATTAAACATATTATATACATATAATATAAAATTATTTTCTTAAATTAACAGCCATAAATCACTTTTGAGTTTGAAAGTGGTAGCAACTAGACGTGCGTAATATAATATATATTTATATATTTAATTAATTACATTCACTCATTAATATTTATTAAAAGATGGAATTATTTTTAAAGAAATTCATCACTATTCTCCATTTCTTTTATAAAATTCTCACATGAATTTCAATCAAAACAGGACTTGGAATGGAAAATCAGGAACATTTTTAGGAACACCAATTAATTCGGAACCCAGTGCTTGAATAAGGGAAGAATGTCTCTCTCCTCTTTCTCTCTCTCTCTCTCTCTCTCTCTCTCTATATATATATATATATATATATATATATATATATAAATGTTGCAAAAAAATTTTACTTAATATGGAAAAAAATAAATTCATTATTTTTATATTTACAACTTAAGCGTCTTGTTTTTTTCTTTATATATAACCACTTCAGCATTATTGCTCCACCTTTAATTATGGCTTAAATGTTAACAAAAGGGAAAAATAAAATATTAATTTCTATAAGCTATAACTGTATTTATATATAGTATACTAATATATATTAATATTTAAATATATATAAAAGACCAATTGTTTGTAAGATATGAACTCACAAACCACAAAATCTATTTTAATGGGAATATTTTTTCACTTTATAAATACTATGTGTAGAGTATTTCTTGGTGGTATAATAACTAAGATTAAGGACTAGAAACTCCCTTTTTTTGCAGCAGGATCAACTATGGCCCAATGGATCAAGAGCCGAGTTATTGAAAAATATATTATAGCTAAGGCATCCGAGATTCTTCTTTTTCAAGGGGGGGGGGGGGGGGGGAGAGAGAGGCACAATTTAGTTTGGAATGCTTTAACTCCGGAGACAGTAGTAGAATATTTTAAAAGCGTTTTCATCGTATTATATAAAGTATACAGAATTTTCCCCAAGAGGAATAATCCACATCAGTATTTAACTTAACCTTTTTTTTACCATGATTAATTTTATCAAAATATGAAAAACATATTGAAATATTAATAGCAAATCACCACATAAAGATGAGACTGGAGCAAGATAAACAGATTATAAAATGTTAGTAATAAATGTGGATTCTAGACTGTACAAGTTGAATAATATATTTACATTGAGGATGATTATAATTAGTTTAGCAAATATTAACAAAGTCTAGAAGAGGTGAGGCTCTGTTATTTGCATTTCAAACAGTTTTAGCCCAGATTTCAAGAAACAATGATGCTATTGAGATCAGTGTGTCTGTTCTTGCTGATAATTAGATGTGAACTTGATTTGGAGAGAATCCGTTTCCAAATAAAGCATTAAAGCTGGAATAATTATTTCTGAATTTATCTGGATTTATAAATAGGCCATTGTTCATGAATAAAAAGTAAAATATAATTGCTCTTTTTTTTCTTGGAGATTACTTTTGCAAAACATTGTTGGAAAAAATTCTAGTCTTTTGAAATATGGAATATAATTATTTTTTAAGGGAGGAGGTATCCAAATGGAAGCAAACATTCTGATTATCACAATTCTTTCTGCCAAATAATATATATATATTTTTTTTTGATTTTTTTTTTTTGTATTGCGGATTTCTCAAATTCTCAAGTATTTAGGGTTCCAAGATTCACAAATCTCGGAAGAAGTAGATAGCAATAATTTCTTTTTGTTATTTCAAAACAAATTTTATATAAAAAAAAGTTGTTATATCTTATTCATTCTATCTTGTTTTATATATTATATATTACTGTTTTTATTTTTTGTATTTGTGTCAAAAAAAATTTTTTCGAGTTAATTAATGCAGAGCATTAATACTTAAATATTTCAAAAAATAAATGTTATAATCAAAGCTTGCCTAGGTGGGGGAAAGGGTTCGTTCGTCTAAAATATAAATTTTCAGCCTCATTTTTAAAAAACTTGTTCATATATGTGTATGTATGTATGTATGCACACACATACACACAGAGAGAGACCATTTTGCGAGACCTATTTTTTTTTTTTTTTTTTTTTAGATCCAGGGAATCTCAAAAAGTGTATTTCCTTTGAAATCTCGACATCGAATTTTTTGCGACCATATTTTCTCAATATATATTTCATATAGGTAAGAGAAAGTAAAAATTAAGTTTCTCAAAAAATTCATAAATTTTTTAAATTAATTAAATGATTCAAGCTTTTTAGTTAAAAAAAAAACATTCTGGTGCCTTCTCTCCCTCCCCCCCTGGTGGGAGAAATTATTTTTAAATTAATATTAACTAGTATATAATAAAATGAAACCAGGACTCTTTTAGATGTGGGATCAATAACAAACAATGATTATAAATAAACGTTTTTCCCGAGACAAAATTGTTCAATAAACATAATGTAGACCTCATTTATTTTACCTGTGTATCTGTGTACGTCCGTGTGTGTGGGTGTATGGTTCTGCGTGGGTTTACATGTGACATATTTAGGCGAATAAGTTGGATTCCGGTCACCTGGAAACAGTTATTGTCTCAATGCAACCTGGATAGTCATCGATGATAATAAACATTTGCATCTAACATTCAAATGCTCTTAAACTAAACAAAAATTCCTTCTACCTATCTATCTAACAAATATAAAAAAAAATATTCTGAATAACTACTGTTTTTAATATAATTCTCCAGCCTAATATTCTCATTCAATAATTAATGAGAAATTTTTAAAAAATATATTCGGTCATTTAATCACTATGTATAAAACACCATTCATTCATTCTCAGCCTGCTTTTAATTTCGCGCCAATGAGTTTTAAAGACACTTATAAATAGTATTTAAATGTAAAATAACATTAAATAATGAACAATTTTATTAAGTCTTTTTCAACATCTGAGAGCATTTAGTTAGACTCGGTCCATATTTTTTAATTATACTGTAGTCAAATATAATTTAAATAAATTTTTTCTCAGAATGGGAAGTTAATCAATGACTCTTAAATCAGAATGAGGGACCTCTATCTCTAAGGGAGAGGAACACATTGAACACTAATTGTTCTCTACATATAAGCTATAGAAAAAGTTAAAAAAAAAAACTTGTTTTTGAATTATTTTATTCGAATTTATTGCTATGACGGGTCTTCTAGTGCCAGCGAGTGCCAACTGAGGACACGATCTGTGAGAAAATTTTAGTGGTCCATATTGCTGTTCCTAAAATTTATGGTTATAAATGTAAAATTTTAGTATACCTAGGTATAAAGAGCATTTGCGATTTGGAATATAAATGCGCAAATGTAGTTATCACTTCTAAATAATAAATGAAAGTATAATTATCATTAATATAAAACTTTTTATATCCTATTCTATATATATAATATAACTGTGTGAAGGAAGGGTAGTGTTTAGGTCCGCGAGATTTTAAATTTTAAGTAATTGGTCCATGAATTCTGAAAGGTTAGCACTGTTCTAGAGGATAGCTATTTTTTTTAAACTCACAACCATGCATGTCAAAAAGTATTATAGTAGGGGTCCAAATTATTCTAGATAGATCCTTAAAAAATTCTCTTTTTTCTCATGAGACAGAATATTTTTAATCACTTTATTAGATTTTTACCAGATGAAAACTTGATGTCAACTTTATTGATATTTTACTAAAAATTTAGGTCTTGAAGTGACTTAATTAAGAAAAAATGGAGAATTTTTCTATTAAATTAATTACACTTTTTTTTACTTTTTTTTTTTATTTTTAGAATTAGTTAAATTCTAAATTACAAATAGTTTTATAAAAAAATTAAATTTTCATCAAAATTAATGTGTGAACGAATGAATATCTTTAAGAACTTACCTTCTTTTTTTTTTTTATCCATAACTGAGAACACCTGACGATTATTATTAGTCCACTTAAGATTCTCATTAAAAGGACTCTAATTATTTTCAAAGAATATTTATTATTTTAAATTTGAAAAAAAATCCAGACAAAAATACTTAATGAAGATAATTCTCCTCTTAATTAATAGACTACCATAATTATTCTACATATAGGCCTAAATAAGAATTTATATGTATATAATGAAAGTATATAACATTATAATTCGATGAAGTATACAAAATAGGAACCTAAAAATTTTTTAGGGAAGTATTATTACTGAAAATAAATGAAATGAAAACTAGAATAATTTCATCATTAAATTAGATTATTCATATCAAATTATTTCTTTAAATAATTATAAATGTTGACCCACCCCGTGGTCGAGAGGTTAATGATAGTTACATTGTCAGTATTGATAACCTTAAAAGCAAAGGGTTGTGGGTTCGGATCCCAGACAATCCGATGAAAATTTGTTTAAATCATTTGGATACCAATTGATATAAATAAATACGCCTGGGTAATTTGTATAATAATAAATATATATTTATGTATATCGTTTAAGAGTCTATATGGCCCATGCTGAAAAAAAAATTATAATTGCCACTTCAAACATAAGAATATTTTTTATTTTAATTCGTACTTTTTTTTTAATTTTAAGCTTCAATAGATCCGCTATTATCTAAATATAAAAAAATATATACATTTTTTTTTTATTAAAAAAAAAAAAGAGGCCATTCATTTAGGTATTTCTGTTTTGCAAATTTTTTTTCAGAGCATTATTTTTATTGTTTAATGAAATCTTTTTTTCTTCAAAATGTTAAAAAAAAAAAATTAAAAAGCATTAAATGCACAAATTATATGGGGTCAAATCAATGTTTTTACTTATCTAAAATTCTACCACTACTCAATTTAATTTCAAATTATTGATTTAAGCAAGTTTTGATTAGATAATTTAGACTTTCAAGATTATTTTTATAAATAATTATTTAAATGATTTGTTAATCATTTTTTTTTAATGAAGATAATTTAAGATATATTTATTAAGGATCTAGTTAATATTCCATAATTCTATTTAAGTATTACCTTTTGTTTATATTCTAATTGAAGATTTTTTTTTTTAATAATTATACTCTTTATTGACATAATTAGTCACAGATTATTAAACGATACTTTTTCATCCATTGGTTTATATTTTCAATGAAAATTTCTTAAAATGTATAATTTAGTACATTAGTAATTATTGAACCAAGGATGTCCCATATCATTAATCACAAAATTGTCATATGACATATTTTCTAGAGGGTAAAAATTTGAAAAATAAATTTTGCGAGATTGCAAGTTTTGAAAGATTGCTGTCTTTATTAACAGGACTCGATAAAAGTTCTAACTATTCTATTTTCTATCTTTTTATCTCATACTTCGATATATCAAAAACCATTATGGCTTAAATTTTTTTATTTAATTTTATTGAAAATAATGTTATGATTATTGTTCTTTTTTACATAAATTAAAAATCGTTTTTTTTTTTTTTTTTTATTTGTTTTTATTTAATAAAAACTGACATAAATCATAATCATCATAATAATCAAATGGGAATTGTTGTAAAATGTAGGCAGAGTTGAATTTAATTAATGAATGATAAGGATAAGAAAAGAGGGCCATGAGGGAGGCACGTGCGGGCTCCATCGAGCCGGAACACTTGGGTTCAAGTGACATAGGCATAGGCCTAGATTAAAACCAAAAGTGTACCGGCCGATCTCGTTTGAATGGGCGCGTTAACCTCGATGGGTCCAACAGGATTCTCGACTCAGACTTCATCAAAAACACAGATGTACACTACACTTGCACCAAAAGGGCTCACTCACAAATTCCATTTCATCCAATCAGCTTTGTGCTTTCTTCATCCTTCTTTGGTCTTTACTTTATTTAATAATAACAATTAGTACTGAAATTGAAAAAATGCGAGTTTGTCAATCACCCAATTATAAAACTTAAGTAGCGCTAATTTTTTGATTCCTATTAATATTCAAATTATTAACAATAGATTTAAAAATATTTAAAAAAAATTAAAATTACAAAAAAAAAAAAAACCAAATATTTTTAGTTCTTGGATTCATACCAACTTAGGCCTATATAGAATCTTTTTAAATATAAAATAAAAATAAAAATGATATGTTTATTACTTTCTTTTATACATTATTTATTTGCTTATTATATAAATATTTTGGTAACTAACATTTTAGTCGTTGTCTGGAACAGAGAAGGGATAAATTCATCATCACCAGGCCCATTTGCAGAGCTGGAAGGAGTTAATTCTCCTCTGCACTGAAAATGATCCAAGTATCGAAACTTCAGCTGAAGAAAAATTAATCACAAATCTCCATTCTTATATATAATAAATAAAGAAGCGGTCTATTGTATTCTGATCCAACAATAAAATTCATAATCCTATTTTTTATTTTACAAGATTTAATAATTTTTGACTTTTACAAATATTTTTTGATTTTTATTTATTAATTATTAATAGTACTGTTTTCTAAAATATGAAAATTCACTTAGATGATTGTTACTCCAAGAATTTCTAAAACTGACATAGGCGTTATTAAATATAACCGCTTATTGAATAACTAAGTATATCATCATAGATTATATTTTAATTTTTTCTTTCTTTGTTAAAATTGATTATTTAATCACTTGAGAGGCAGTCACTCCCTCCTGATTTTTTCCCCCACCTGGCGCCCATCACACACACCTGACGAGCTCAAGAGACCGGATCTAAGCATTGGCCTACTTCCGGCGTGATTTTTCGATCCTGTTTTTTTTTTCGGCGCTACTCTTTCTCCCTTCTCTTTTTCTCCTTCTCTTTCATATCTGAACCGTGAATAAAAAGAAGATAATGAGAGGAAGAAAAAGAAGGAATCAACATCTCATGATAGAGCATGGCTCATAGAAAAAATATAAATAATAATATAATAAAAAAAAAATTATAGATTTGAATAATCAGGAATATAATAGGCACTATATTCAAATTCAGCATTGATATTGAAGGAAACGGGAACTCTCCCCAAGAATATTATTCTCATCGAATCATCTTATATCCACGTACCATAAATGCGTTAGAAGAGAGCAAACTTATCATATAGACTGGCTTTTGATGAAAAAGAGAGAGGGGAAAAGACTGGAATAGTGTGAACAGAAAAAACGCCAATCCTAAATAAATCTTACTCCGCTGACCCTTACCAAATGTTTAAAATATATCTAGATGAAGTCTAAATGGTCTGATACCGAAAAAAAATGATAAATGGATTTTCTTGTAGAAATTGAAATAAATTTGAAAACCAATTAAATTTTTTCTTGATTATCTTTCAAATAAATACTTCTTAAAAATTTATCTTTAATAAATATCCTTTACGGGCACCAATCACGTTTGACATCATTCGAAAAATTCAAGTACTTTTTTTTTTTTAAATAATGCTTAAATATTGGTAATTTTCATTAAAATTACGATTATTATTAAAGTTTTTCCTAGTAAATTTTCTCTTCTGGGAGAAATGTTATCCCTTTGAGCTCTTATTTTTCTCTTTCTCCGATCTGTTTTTTCTACTAAATAATTATTTTCATTTCGAAGAGGACCAACATTTGGGGATTTTAGTAGGTGTTTACACAAACAATTAAATAATAATAATAATAATAATTAGCTTTTAACGGATATTACATACCTGGGCTTTTATAGCTCCTCTCTAAGATCTTGGTCCAGACTTTTCACAAGTCTACTCTACTATTATCATCTTTTATACTTTTTCTCAGTCACTATTTATTATTATTACTTTTGAATGGTGATTACAAAATAACTATAATAAAAATTTTACTTAATTTTATTGACAAATTTATATAATTTTTTTTTTTTAATTCAGATTTAAATGAAGCTTTGAATTTTTAAAAATAATAACTGTATAGGTATCCTATCGAGGTTATTTATAGTGCTTTCGCGCAGGGGAACATCCCCTACTCTATTCTGACCAGAGATTTCCCTCCCTTCATTCAAAAGGGATGCAATCGGTGATTTAATTCATTTAACGATTAGGAGCGTGTTTTAATTTTTTTAAATAAACTGGGTGGGATCCAACGCTGAACGCTTATGTACAATACCGACAATTCCATTCTTCACAAATCTTTTTAATTAATAACAATATAAGCTGAAACTACCCCGGTTTTTGTTTTTTAAGACTAGATTTTTTTATGTAAAAATATTAATAAAATCGCCTTTTTTTAAATAGATTTTATCTCTGAAATGTACGGGTAGTTTGTTAACAGAAGCTTTCTTATGACTTTTCTTCTTCTGACTTCTTTTTTAAACACTTCAATTTAGGGTTTTTCTTCCCAAATATCCCAAATAAAAATATCTAATTTTTTATATTTATTTTATTTAGGGTACCGTTAACTAATAGAAAAAATTGAGAGCCATTTGTATAATTAAATAAAATATTTAATTTTTTTCTTTAATAAAATGATATTTTTTTCAATCTCTTAAATAATTAGAAAATCCAATTAATTTGTTAAATCTTTTTTTTGGATCTCATTAGGAAACTCCAGATGTTTCATTTAAAAAACTTTTGTATATGTATTTATTAAACCTTATATAAAATCTTGACCTATATAAATTTCCCAGGAGGGTGCTTCCGGTTTTTTTTATTTTTTCTTTTCAAAGGATCTAATCTAGGTCACTTCTTATTTATTCATAAGACTCAGATATTTTATAAAAATTAAAATCTGGTATAAAACAAGAGATATTTATTTTAAATATAATAATAATATTTATATTTCCAATTATTTGGCCTCTAATTTTTATAATTATATTAAATTATGAAATTTTAATCAAAATTCGGTTTTTGAGAATTTTAGCTACAACCAAAAAAAAAAAAAAAAAAAAAAATGATTTTATCAAAGAACTTGCTGTCACCTTCTCGGTAAATATCAAATTATTATCTCGAATATTTTCTTTTTGTCTATTTTGTTATTAGATATAAAGATAAAACACACCTACTCGCAGAGAGAGAGAGAGCGAGAAAAGGATGCATGTTGACGCAATAAATAACTAAATAATAAATAAATAAAAGACTTGGATTTTGACAGAAAAACATTCATAAAATTATACGTGGATATATTGTATATCAAGAGGATCATATTTTAATTAAAATTACATTTTTTTTATAATTAATGCTTCATATATTTTTATACACATCAAATGCTGCTCTTCGGAGCCACCCATCCGAGGTTCAGCGCTGCTTGGCCCTGCTTGTGGCTGTTACTCTTCTATCCGGTCAGACTCGCCGACGATTAAGAATGTTCTTTAAAGAAAAAACAGTCCTCTTTTGACTGGACTGTTAAATTTAAAATGTGATAGTTAATAAATATGGGGAAAGTTGGAGATTCGCCTGATTTTTAGGATGCGTCCTATCATCTGAAAAAATCGTGCATATTAATAGACTCTTCTCTATTCGTTTATTATTATATTTTGATAAAATATTATTTATAGAGGAGAAGTTCCCGTTGCAGTAGATTTCCGATTTCTTCTCCCCCGCCCACCGTGAACCAAAATATTGCGGATTCAGCATGACGACAATTAATTGATTGTCGGATTGACACACATCGTCAAGAGCAACTACAATAAGAAAAAGAAAGGAAAGAAAAAGAAAAGAAAAAAGTTTATATAAATGCAGCCACGGGCTATTAACAATTGAGCCATTATGGCCAAAACCCAGGATATTTGGAGCCAGATGGAGCTGGAAGCCATCCCACGCCGGAGGACTTAATAGCAGGATTTATTCGTATGCAACACCAATCACAATGGCAAACTGACATCTGGCAGACTCAAACAGGAATCGGATATATGAATATTTTAGTGAATCATGTAAATATTGTCAAATACATTCCTTTTTCTTTTATTTTTTAAAAATCATTGTTGCATAATTAATATTAATATATATATCATTCATCTTATAGTTAAGAGTGTTCTAAGTGGCGCATTGATTTATAGATATATTCTTTGGATGTTATAGCTAAACTACTTCCAATATTCGTTGTACATGTGCCAACCAGCGAACAAGTAATTCTCATCCAACTTCTCTCTCTCTCCATTACTCTTTTTCCTTCTTAAATAGTGTAATTTAATAATAAAATTAAATTAGTTTTATTTATATTTAATAATCAAGAAATCATATATTTTTATAAATATATTATTATATAATTATAATATTATAATTTATTAGTACAAAATTATTATACAATTTACAAATACTTTTAATTATATATTTTTGTAAATTTTGTAAACAATTTTATTTATAAAATGTCTTTTTTGTATCCTTTATGTACTGTAGGGTGACCATTCGGTCCGAATTTTCCGGTACAGTACCGCATCCGGAAATGGCCTGGATTGATAATATTTATAGTTATCCAATTTCATATATATATTTATTATTAAAGTTATTACCCATAAGATTAATGGTAATTGTAATTACAAAGTACAATTTTGAGCACAAATCCTACGAGAATTACAAAACAGAAATAGAAAAGAATGATGACTTTCTGAAGAAAATTCATTCCTTCGATAAATATAAAAAATAAAAAAGTGAGATACAAAGATTAAATTTATTTTATTTTATTAGAATTAGAAAGTATGTTTTGTTTCAAGTGTTAATTTTATGTTCGAAGTATAAATTTATAAATTTTGCCGAAATGTTTTGCTTAAGATTAATTGAGTTGTCTGTTCACCACCTTCCCCTCCTGCCCTCCCTGTCCCGGATTGCGCTAATGTACACAGATAATGTAAAAAAGGTTTTATCTAATTGTCAAACCAAAATAAAAAAATTTGATATAAAGTGTTAGGAAGCCTATGAAATACCGGTAAGATAACATAATTACAATTTTTTAAAATTTATGTTAGCAATAATAAATAGCTCCTCTTTTATTTATTTTTCATATCCAATATATTTCAAATAAATTTGTATTTGTATAGAGAAGCGGAACACATATGTTACCTCTGCTTAATAAACGGGGATCCCGACTGTCATTTTCGCACTCTTACTTGCCGGATTTGATTTTATCACAGCCTATTAAATATATTAATAATATTTCTGAATGCACCGCAAACTTTTATTTTTGTCGATTTGAGTCGAATTACGGAGTACTCTACCGTTATATAGGTTAAGTAAGTTTGTTTACTTGAAATCGTAGATCCGTTTTCACTGCTTTTTGACATCACCAAGTGATTTTTTAAGAGAAAATTTCGTTGTTACATCAGAAAAGATGATTCATTTACTTGAAGCGAAGGAATTCCCTAAATGTTTTGAAATTTACCAACAAAACCCAATCCAATGTTTATTTGCCCCTTTTAAAAAAGACATTTAACCCAGAAAAGAAGTCCGTCTCTTGAAGGAGAAAATTCTGTCACTTTATTAGTATCACTTAGCTGAATATTATTAATACTTACACCAGTAAGTGGAAATTCGAGATCTCTGTGTTACATAATAAATTTGACTTGATACACCAAAGAAACATGGAATTTGTTTAGTATTATTAATTTGGCTACAGTCTGATTCACAGACTCGTTTTATTCCTTCTGAGTAATTTATTGGAATGCGAGAGATGGTAGGAGGTTCCACTGATAAAATACCATTAATAATTCTAGTTATCTAATTATTTTATTTATTTAGTTAATTTAACAATGCCTATTAATTCATTTTTTTTTAATGAGTTTTCTAGACCAATTAATATAATGTATTAATAATTGCGACTTTTGAATTTTTGTTTAAGAACAAGCATCTTAAAAATATGGGCTATGATTTATTTTTAAAAATAATATTTAAATAATTTTCTTACAATCTCTTAATTTTTTTTGTAAAAATTCATTTTGCAGTCTTCTTCAGGAATAATTTAAAGACAAATTCGAAGAATCTCACACTTTTTTTTTCTTATATTAAGGATTAGCATTAAGAAATGTCTTTTACAAAATATGAATAAGGTGATATAATTTACATATATGTTTATAATTATCAAAAAAAAAATAATAATAAAATAATAATAATAATAATAAAATATTAAAACAAATGGTTGCAATTAATAATAGTAGATAATAAGTAGTTTAATTGAATAAGAATGTATAATTGGGCCTAATAAAACAAAAACAATACAAGTGAAATGATCACTTTAGAAGTACAATTCTCTTTTCTAAATTGTTCCTAAAGAAGAAAGGTTTTTTTCACTACTCCAGAGAACAGAATCAAAGGAAGATATAATACCTTTGATAAATTTTTTCCTAAATTAAGCTCATCACAAATAATAAATTATATTTATTATTCCATGAGCAACAAAGTAAATGAAGTAAATGTACTATTACAATAGTTTCGATCTTCTCTCTTAGTAAACAAATAATAAGCCTGTCCTGTCTCTTGAAGCAGAGGAAAAAGTCTCGCTTCACGTGTTAAGGTCAATGGTTCTCTTTCCGTCTTAAGCAATAAAATAATTTATTTAAATAATATTGGCTGCCATTTAATTTCAATAAATAAGAGCTTCAGATGCCGAAAAGAAATTAAAATAAATAAATAATAATAGGCCAACTTTTTTAAAGCATTAATTTTTTTTAACAGGCTAATACAATATCTTCATAACTAAGTTTTAATTTCGGCAAATTTAACATTTTATTTTCTGAATTTTTAAAATATTTTTGGACATAAGTACTATTTTTAATGTTTTATTTATATTCGAAATGCATTTCTTTTACCATCTTTGTTTTATTTTGACATAGCCTATAGTGATTGTTGTGACTTATCTTCAAGTTATATTGTAGTAATTTATTGAAAAAGTTGCAAATTAAATAAATAAAAATTTGAATTTCTCATTAACAATTTTTTTCTTAATAAATTCATAAATATTTTTTGTTTACAATAAGTGAAATTTATAGATCCCATCTTCTTTTAAACAAGTTTTTAATTATAAATTATTTCATTATTGTCAAAAAAAAAGAGAATTAGGTCACTAATGTTCATGCTTAAATAAAAAAAAAAAAGATTTCTCACTGATTAATAATATACAAAACATTAATTTTGTTTGTGAACGTTCTATCACGCAAATATATATTACATGGAAGAAATAAATCTCATTACATAAAATTAAGTAGTATTTCTATTATTTTATTTATATTCGAAATGCATTTCTTTTATTATCTTTGTTTTATTTTGACAAAGCCTATAGTGATTGTTGTGACTTATTGACAACACGGAAGCAACAAGAGTAACAATTCGTTCCACTTGGAGGTAGGGTAAATATTTCACCTGAGGGTTCATTCCCCTTTGCAAATTGCAATTGTGATTTATTTGAAAAATTTTCTTTGTGGCTCTTTTTGTCTCCTCACCTGACCAAGTTTCCTGATTCTAAAAGAATAAGGGATGGACTTTTAATAGGTGTATGTCGTTTTTTTCAAGAATTGGTTTGTTTGTTTTCCTTCCGATAGGTAGATATATTGTCATCAAGCCCGTTCAAAATTTACGGTAGTATGTTTAAAGGCAAATAGCAAAATTGTTTCCTTCTTCTTGTTTAAAAAAAAAAAAGGAAAAAGAATGGCACAAATTTTTTTCTTTTAATTTGAAATTGTATATAACATAATCTTCAAGCATGTAGTGACAATTTTGTATTAGAATATCCAAAGGTGCACATCTAATTTGTCACTCTTCCTACCCATTTTTTTTATAGTCTTTTAAAATTTTTAAAATTCATAGTAATAAAATGGAGCTGCTTGTGACAATTTTCAACTTTCTATCACTGCCTCCATTCAAATAGTACTCGAAATATTAATATTAATTTTGATTGGCTCTTTTCCATTATCATTCAAATTCATTGTTGTAAAAACCAGAGAATTTTTACAATCATATGTCACAAATAATGCCTTTGGAAAATGTGTAATTGTCCACTATTGAAACAGTTTGTCGATCAAACTTTCCTTATACAATCGCTCATATAATATCGGAAATTAAAATTTATCTTTTATTAAAGAAAATTTTTTTTTTTAAATTTAAAATTGATGTTTTAATGATAATTCATATAATTCATATTTAATAATTTATGCGTTGATAAAACAGTGCAATTTGCAGGATGTGAGTCACAAGAGATTACATATAATTCAAACATTCCCGCCATTTTTATTTTTTTATTTATTCTTTTTTTTCTGCTTTCAGATCCATCTTTGACTTTGCAGTTTGACGTTTCATTTTGGTATCATTCGTCCTTTTTCATCACTTCAAAAATCAACTTCTCAAAGGTAAAGTAATTCATTTATTATAAAAATTCCTCTTTCACATATCATTCAGAAAATTAAGATATAATCATTACCAATATATAGGATATTAAAAATTTTTTTTGAACACAAGTACTATTATTATTGAAATTTGTTCTATAAAACTTATACCATCAAAGGTTATAAATGATGTTTTTTTTTTCTGAGTTTGTTTATTTTTAGTCTTTTTGAGATCTGAAGCCATATAGACTTTTAAAAAATTAAATTGTATTTTTATTTACGATACATATTATACAGGCATATTTATTTATAGCAAATGCTATCCGATTGATTTAAATAAATTTTCATCCGACTTTCTGGGATCTGAACTTCTATCCTTTGGTTTTTAAGGTTAGCACATTGTCAATACGTATAACCTTTCGATCAGACTGTGAGGGTGAATTTGTCTTATTTCCGATTCATTTGTTAACTATGTCGTAGCGAAAGATACGGGGCCTAGGGGGGGGGGGCCATATACTCCTAAGCCCTAATTATCAAATTATATAAGAAATAATTTCATCCACATTAACAAATATCAGATGACCAAAGATACACTCAAAATTATTTTATTAATATAATATTTTAAAGTCCACTCTCTCCTATCTCTATTTTCTCTCTTTCCTTTAATATTTATCTTAAGAAGTTGCTTTTATTTATAAAAAATAAACTCATTTTCCTCTTTAATTCTTTAATTTAATTAATAACAACTTAATAAATTAAATTTGTAATTGTATTCAACTTAAAAAATCTGAAATATTCGCAATGATGCGTAGCTCATATCCATTAAAACACAAGCTATGCATGAACTTTAATCTCTATTAAAATTTTATCTATATTCATAAAATACTTTGAATGAAGCGCCTAGTTTTATATATAAATTAAATTTTTTATATTTCTACCTCATTAGGGAATATGGGATGTAGTTGTAAGAGTGTTTGTATCGTTTTGGTAAATAGCTAGATTTCGCTTCAATCCAATTTTTATTTTTATTAGCCATCCGGCTTTTTAAGGTAGGTTAATGGTTTTCGTTATTAAAAAAAATATATATAAACTCTTTTCTTGGGACAATTTAGGTTTATTTCATCCTTTAATAAATCACTCGATAAATCTGGAACATGACCGCAGAAAAAACGACCTTTTGACCTTACCCACTAAGCAAATCCAAAGATCTGCTTTTGAAGCATCCTGATGAATATCTAAAGGTCAAATCATTATTCTTTATGAATGTTAAGTTCTTAGATGAATTATAGACAAGCATTTTACTCAATTTAAATTAAAATTTTTCTATCAGCCTTTATGAATAATAAATATTAAGTACTAAATGGGAGATAGATATTTATTTATTTTCAAAAAGATTCCAAATTCCTCCTTTTACTTTCTCGTATTATAGGGAGAGTATTGTAATTGTCCAAAAATTTGATCTAGAGATTTTGTTCTTGACATATTGGACTTCCCTGAGTCTGAAAATACCATTTTTCGAATTATGTTGTGTTTCTGGGTGTCTGTCTAAGTTTGCGTTACACGATAACTCCAGCATGCTTTACAACTAAATTTTACATGCGTGCATTCCAGCAAAATCGTAGATAGCTAGCAACTTTTGGGCTATTTCCAGTAATCGAAAGCGGTACTTTACCTGAAATGTTTTTCTAAAAATCGTGATAACGCAAATCTGATTTTACTGAGACGGATCAAATGTTGTATATGTATATTATATCAAATTGAGAGATCACCGTTAAAATTTGGTCCACTTCCGGCAATAAGAAATGGTAATTTACTCAGAATGGTTTTCTAAAAACGGTGATAACTAACCTTTATACATTTGTATACATAAAGTCGAGGGGAGGCCACTCCAGATTTTAGATATTAAAGTCTTTTAGCCCTTTTTCTTTCGTTATTTTAAATTATCTCACATTCATGTTCTAAAACGATTTCCTAAAAAAAATCTGTTATCTTCATCCCAAAATTAGAATATTATATCACGTATCTGATCATTAGTTTTTTTTTTTATTAATATATTAATATAAAAAATATTTTAATGTTTTTATTAAAAAAAGACAGCCAGTTAGTGAACATCTGATTGCGTGTTTGACATGAGATGAACACTCTATCTAACTCACAAACTCGTTAGAAAACAAGGCTAATATTTTATTTATTCTGGAACGATTGCCATCTTGACATCTGGACAGGAACAGGCGGAATGCTCGTGACTGGTGACCTTTCAGGTCACAAGCGCCGGTCCTGCACTGTTTCCTGGAAAGATAATCAACAAGCATTGCTCTTGATCATTGAGGATCGCATTTCTGTAGGCATCCTCTGCACATTCTAAACTTGAGGGTACCGTATGGTACTTGAGTACTACCGTGATGGCCTCTGGGTACCAACGGTTTGGTCTGCGACACGGTCACGTTCCGCGAGACAGCCTCTTAGATCATGGGCCCCCATTTTTCTTTAATATATTTAACTTCAATTTTAGTTTCAATCAAAAATATAATAAAGAAAAAATGGGTCTTTGAAGATAAATATTTTATTTACTACTATAATATTATTTTTAATGTAAATTGCTAAAGTCAAAAAAGACTGTACCTAAGTAAGTAAATTCATGGTCTCATAATACAGTCAAATTTTTGAGGATACTATTTTTATTTAACCAAACGGGTTGATTTATACGGCTAATGAATTAGATAAAGATAAAAATGAAGCAGCCAAGTTATTTTTGCAGGCAAAGGCGAACCGGAATACAAAAATGCCAATACAAATTTTGATGAATAGATAACAGAAATTTGTTCGTTTTGTGGCTGAAGTTAGGGAACCCAAATGACCAATTCACGAATTGATTTTTATATTACTCGTAATTGCTCCAGAGTATGCTCATTTTTTTAAAGTCTTTTCCAATCCACTCTTTTTTTTTTTAATAATAATAAAATAAATTAAATAAATTAAAAGTAGTGCGGTTCTTCTGGTTCTATCACAGGATTCAAAATAAGGTCTTAAACTAGCAAAGTTATTTGACCTTTCCTCTATAATTAATAGCACATTTAAATCAAGCAAAGAAAGTCAATAAAAAAGAAAAAACTCAAGAAGCTAATCTCCAAGAAGTCAAATGATAAATAACAAACAGATATAGGAAATCTAGGAAGATTATTATGTTTTTTTTTTTTAATATAAATTACTTTATCCATGAACTAACATAAGCACTTGTTTCAATTAATTTATAATCAAAGGTAAAAGAATCCAAATCTGAAAAATGCAAATTCGATCAGATTTTCCATTTATATTTAGATCTTATTTTTTAAAACAAATATGAATATGAGATCGCGATTATTCTTATAATCCGGATTAATGAATTCTTTTTGAAGAATATTGCTCTTTGTAATATATATATATATACATATATATAAATGAATCTATCTGGCAATTTTATCAACTTATAAAATATATCGTCTTTAAAAATTGACATTTTGATTTTATCTTGAAAAAAAAAAAAAAAAAAAAACCCTCCCCTTAATTTAATTTTTTTTTTATTAATTGAACATGTAAAAATATTGCTGGGGTAATTTGATTTATTCGTTGATTGTGGTTTCCCAATAGCAACTTAATTGGAAATGGAAATGCAGTGAGAGGGGAGGGAATTCTTAAGAGCTGATTCGCGTTATCTTGGGCGGACAACGGAACCCTTCTTCTGGTCGGCCTCGTTAAGGCCTTACCGGCATTTCATCACAGCCGGATGTTCCAACAAATGGAATGAGAAGTGATTTAAATTGTAAATTTACTTAAAATTAATAAACACTGCCGACTTTAAGGCTAGATCAATATTTCCTTTAATTTAGTAAGAGTAACCAATCCACTAGTTTATTTATTAAATTACAGAAAATTAAGATAGGAAATGTTACTTAGATTAGAATCTGTTAAAAAGAAAGAAAAATAGAATGTAATTTTTTTAAATTAGTATTTAATCGAGTATTTTTGTCCTAGAGGGAAGGAGCGTATTAGGGTAATAAATATAAATAAATAGCCGAAAAAAATATAGTTTTAAATAAAAAATTAAAAGTTAATGAGACTGAAAAGAATTAAATAGATATTTTTAAATAAATTCTTAATCTCTACTATACGAAATCAGCTCGCATTCAACTATGAATATAGCATAGCCACAATTCTTGTTTAGACGAATAAATTTTTTTTAAAAGTTTTTTTCAGAATCGGAAGCCATTTAGACTCCGCCTTCTTTATTTATATAAATTGGTAGCCCATATAATAAAATTTTAAATAAATTTTTGTCACTCAGGACGGGAAGCGAACCAATGATCGTTGGTCCCTGAGTAAGTGTAGTAGGTTCTTGTTATGAAATCCATTTAACTTTATTATTTTTTTGTTTTTCATGATTTTATTGATTGTGGGAGCTTATCACCCTTAATACTCGACTGACTGAGGAATTTATATCATTTAATGAACGTAGACAGAATTTTTGTTAGATGAGAAGAGAAGGGGGGGGGGGGGAAGGCAA
>JAAAKE020092343.1:0-20395 GCA_010014785.2 Anisolabis maritima | reverse complement strand
ATTCATTTGAATAAATTTTCACTCTAATAAACTATATGAGTTTGCAATGTGGAAAAATTAAAACTATCTCCATTTTTAAATATTTTTATTTTCTCCTGTTTCTTGGGGCAGAAATCTCGCTTCACATTTCAATGGTCAGTGTTTCGCTTACCCATCAGGCCTGGCCGGAGAGATGAGCAACAGCCATCAAGAGGTTTGTTGACAAGCAAGGCCAAGAAGTGCTGAACCTCGGCTGGGTGGCCCCGAGGAACAAGGCTGTTGAACGTCCGCCCGAAGCCATCGATAATAAATTATTTTATAAAATTATAAACTCTTAATGGCCTTAGTTGCTCAATCTTATCCAATTTAATTTAATTTTTTTTATTTTAAACTATTATAGGCCTATACTGAGCTTTATCAAACAATATTTGTTTATATGCTTTGAAGTATTTTTTACTCTATTAAACATCAGCCGCTTTTGCACTTCTAGAGAGTTGAAGAAAGGCTGGGAAAAAATTGTGATCTTTTTCTTATAGATAGATAAAAAATTTCTGAAAATGGGTTGACTAGTTTTTTTTTTTTTTTTTTTTTTTTTTTAAGTCCTTTCGGCTTCAATGGCAAATATATAAATTTTAAAGGAGAAAAATTCCATTATTGACGACTTTCGTCAGCTTTGTTCTTCGGAGCCACCCATCAGATGTTTAGCCCTGCTTGGCCTTGCTTATCATGAAATATCTTGGAGGCCAGGGTAGCCGGCTTTTTTTTTAATTAAAAGTGAAAAACTTTTGAATTAATCAACAATTGATAAGAAATGAAGGTCTAAACAAAATTTCAACTTCATGAAATAGATGAGAATATATATTGACATACTAAGTATTTTTATTTATATATGAAAAAAACCACTGGGTGGATTGTATAAAATTATTATTATAATTCAGACTACCATGGTGTTGATAAATTCTTTTTTCTTTTTTCTTTGCTGGAAGATAGGCAACCCAAATGGCCAACTAATGAATTTTTCTCTTTATTGGTGAGTAGTTTATTTGAGTTGTCTATTTTCTCGGAAGCAAAACGAACGTATTTATGAAACCCATGATTATAATTTATTAGAAACAATATTTACATTCTATCTATTGGTTATTTGATTTAATTATTAGATTTCTGTTTTTACTTTTTCTTACCTTCTTACTAATGTAATATACCATGGTATATTGATAAAGTATTCCGATCATAAAAAAGTGATATCGAGATTTCAACGGAAATACACGTTTTGAAGTATAAAGAAGTGGGACTAGCAAAATGATGTGTGTGTGTGATCAAGATTTCTCAAAAACGAAATATAATTGGCCAACAGGTAAGTACTTTACAGAGGTAATTTTTTAGTTTTTTTTTTTTTTTTTTTTCTCCAAATTATCTCCAACAATTCTGATTAAAATTCATATATCGATCATTTATTAGATGATCGTTAAAGTGTATAAATCTTATCTGTCACAAAATTGTTTGGGGCCTACTTTACTGATGTATCCTTTTTGGTTTTTTTTTTCAATTTCCTCAAAATTTGATTTAACGATTTTGATTAAAATCCCTAAAACAATTATTAATTAGATAATCTTTAAAATGAATTAATCCTTATTTCCCCCTTCCCTCCTCCCTCCCTCCAAAAAAAAAAAAAAATGTTTGGGATCCACTTTACTCTTGTACGTTTTTAGGTATTTGTGAATATCTTAAATGGTTTACATTCTAACAATTTTGATTAAACTGGCTGTACATATCATAAATTAGATAATCTTTAAAATGTATTAATCATTCCCCAACTTAAAATAATATGGGACCTAATTTGAAAGGCTCCTTTACAAGCTTGCAAATTATGGGCCAGGTGCATCTTGCAGCCTGCCCAGGTGGCTGAAAACAAAGAAAGTGTGACTCATAAAAAATTCTTATATATATTAAACAAAATCAATTCATGTTGGCTGTATATTGAAAAGCTATCTAGAGAGCCGGACGCAAAAAATGTGACAGCACATCACTCAGCTTTCCTTACCTTAGGTTTTTTAATTATTATTTTAATTCATTGAGAAATGTTCGAATTTACCACAAGATTAATTTCCCTAATCAATTATACTAAATGTTACATATCGTCAGAAATTCATCGGTTCTACCCTTTTGGAAAGAAAACGCGTCTATTACATAATTTATATCAGTCCCTATCAGCAAGGAAATAGGAAGTGGTGTGCATTACAAATGAGCCAAGGATCCGAAGTAGAAGGGACAAAGGGCCAAAAGAAGGAAAGGTTTTTGCTACCTTCTCAGTTGGCTTGATCGTCTCCAACTTTGTGCTTTAGTACTCTTCCGAGTACTAGTACTGGGCTTGCGGTCGACGCAAATGGTCCTATTCGCTCCTGCGCTGACGTCGTTGATTAACGTCAGGAACAATAGAGAAATAGACATGAGGTTAAAGTTTTAATCTCACGCGCCCTTTTATATTCTACAAACTCTTGATAAAGTTTAAAAGAGAACAACGAAGGGAATAGAAATGTCTTTTTACCGATACGAGATGTATCTATTAATTATAACTTGGAAAACTAATTTTTCCCCCGAAAGAAGTGAAAATAATTTGGTGTTGGAAACCAGAATCTTTTAATGAATTTTTTAGGACTTATCTCTATATTTATAAAGACAATAATTTAAATTTTTATCTCTCAATTGTCAGACTTATTCTATTTCATTTAGTTTCTCTTTGAGGCATTTATAAAATGAATATCAAAGATATAACCCCCGTATATTCTATAATTTATGTCTTCTTTTGGAAATCTCTCATTATACTATTATATCAAATGATAATTTTTTATATTATATAAATATTTATTGACAATACAATCCAGACATATTCATTTATATCAATTGGTACCCAATTGAATTAAATAAATTTTCCTAGAAGTGCCTGGGATTCGAACCCAAATCCCTTGGCTTTTAAGGTTATCAATACTGAAAATGTCAATACCTTTAACCTTTCGGGCACTGGGTGGGAGTAACTATCATTTTAATGCAGTCCTTTGATTAATTATTTACTCCTTTACTGCCAATATGAACATGTGTCAAATCATTATGAACAATCTAAACAAGAGGTTTATCAGCCATCTATAACAATCAGGGAAAGATTTTAAAAACTATAACCTTAATTTTACTGTAAGACAAGGTTTGAGACTACCCTTAAGTGGTCTCCTTCTCATCATGACTTTCTACCGTTGAGGAGCATTCATTGAGATCGGTGGTTTTCATTAATTTCTAATAATATTTTACATTTTCATTTAACTTAATAAGAAAATCTCATCTATTATAATAATTTAATATATAATATTATTATTTGTTCCCAAATTAAATAGTTTCTTTAGGGATCGAAAAAGGTAGAATGACTTTTTTTATTTTGTCTTAAACTAAAAGATCTTTTTGATCTATTTCGATATACGTCGTATTTCTATTAAAATAAATGTCAAGAGAAGAAACTTTCAATATCAGCAGCCTCAAAAGATCATAAAAGATCCTACTTATAAGTTTGCTTTCAAATTTTTCATCTTATCAAGAAATCTAGAAGTAATGAAGATTTGCAAAGAAGAAATTTTGCAATTTTAGAAAAAGTACTATTCAATTAATTATCTTGAAGATATATTTCTGTGCAACCATATATATAAAAAAACATTCTGAATTGCGAGGGCTTGGTGGAGGAGTCGGTAAGGTTTTGCCATTTTGCATAGGAGATCGGTTTTTTGAATCCCTGGCATGATGGTAGGTTGGATTAAAGTCGGAGGTCAGACTGGTCAGAGATAGGAAATTAAGTAACTTCACTGAGTGCCGATAGATGTCTACGGCCAGAGGTCGGATGGGTTTGTGGAGTGTGTCTCTTTACATGTAGGACCTCGGGTTAATCAATATGGATCGCAGTAGGGGCCTCTACGGTCCAAATCTTGTATTTCCTGTAATATAAAATATATAATAAATAAATATCGGTCACTTTATTTTATAATATATGGAAATTAATTTGTATAGGAGTAAAAATAAAAGAGAATTAATTTTGAATACTCTTTTTAAAGATGGATTGTTGGATTCAACAAATTTTTATTCAACTTATCAGAATGAGAAGAAAAAGGCAAACTTTTTCGCCAATTATTCAAAGATATAAATAAACTTACTGATTTTTTTATTTAAATTAAGAAGAGAATAAAAAAACTTTATTTTAATAAATTAAATAATTTGATTTTTTTATGTTTTAAATATACTATAAATAATAGAAATTCGTTTTGCTTGCTAGAAGGTAGGCAACCCAAACGATCAACTCCTTAATGAATTTTTCGATTAATTGCTCGAGAGGTCCTCTAGAGTAGAGTAGATCACTCATACTTAATTGTTATTTAGGTAAGTATTTTAACAAGTTGACATTTCAAAGTTTCAAACAATTTGGCCAGAGATGCATAAAGGTTGAGGTTGGCTGGCCTATAACTTATTTCAAAATGATTCATATTCTGAATATTAATATATTAATAAATTATAAAAATCTTAATGACCCGAGGCTGAATATTTATAAAATACTCATAAATTTAAAAAAATAATCTCAAGTACTAGTTGAACTTGTTTTGCACCTTGTAAACTGTGATTTTATGATCAACTATAGTATAAGCATGCAAAATGATTGCTAGGATTCGACTATTAATTACTTTTATTATAAATTTAATCTCTTCCTCACTTACGGTACTTTATCTCCTCTTATATTTTTTTAAGATATTTTTCCTTTCCTTGTCCTTGTCTATTTACTTATTTATTCCACTTTGATCCGCTTGTCTTATTTTCAATTTAAGTTTGTTTTCATGTCTTATAGAATATGGCGTCATATTGAACACAGTTGTTTCAAACAAAATCCCTATTGAATTATTTTTAAGTTATGGTATTTTTTTCTTAAAATTCGTAAAAAATAAGTCAAGTGGCATCTTTCTTCAAAAAAATTGATTTATTATCTGTTAATTTAAAGGGAATAATTTCAAATGTATTTAAAGAAATGTAGCTACTTGAAAATTTAAAACTCTTTTGGTGAGCGTAATGTTAAGTTTATAGTCAAAGTTTATTCAGAGAATAATGGAAGATATTAAATTTAAAGGGTATGTAAACTTGTATAAGTTTTTGTAAGAAAGGAAAAATATAATTAAATTTATTTACCTTGAGTTTGGTCAACTTCATTTATAAATGAATTTTTCAAAGAACTTAATTTTTAATTAAAAAAAATATTTTTTTTCGTTTATTATGGCTTATAGTTTATTTACTTATTTATTTTTAATTTTTCTTTGCTTAAAGAAGAATGGTTCTCCTTTTATTTTCTATTTTATACAAACTCTTCTTACTATTTATCTGACCGATCTTGGAAGAGAAATTTTATCTTCACTCTAAAAGTATGAAAGTCTTTTTAATACACTTCAAACTAATCAAACGTTTCCTCACTTAAATGTTTAGTACCTGGGCCGCTCGGTCCTTTAATCTATTTATCTAAATTTCTTTGTTTATTGATTTCTTTTTCTATAATTTGATACAAATTTATTAATATTTATTTATTAATATAATTTTTAATTATTATATATTTTTTATTTTTTTGTAATTTTATATATTTAATTAAAAATTCTAGGAGAGCCAGCTTTGTTCTGTATACTCTGTTTCCAAAGTCAGATTAAAAAGCCACTTGAACCATTTGTTTTGTTTTGAAAAACACCCACTTGCAATGTTATGATTTTGAGACTTGTGAATATTTATTGATACACTTGTTGATCAATTACTTTAGTTAAGAAAAAACCTATCAAAATGAGTTTTCCCGAAGATGAAACCTCAACAGATCGATTTGCCAGCTTAAACCCCCCTCCCCTAATACGTGATTTCAAAAAAATCCTTTTTTTAAGCTCAAAAACATACAAATATATATATACAATTATTGCTCGTATAATAAGATTAGATAGATTAGATAAGAGAGGGAAAGTCAATCTTTCATTCTCTCCCTGCCTCGGAAATTCAGAAAGGAGTCTCAGTATAGTTCAATGCATTCTAAACCAACAAAAATTTTTTTAAGAGGAAATTTTTGGAACAATAAGATTCTTTGAACGGAAGAAAAAGTGTCTTCCTGCTTTGATCTCCAAAATGATGTCACTTATTTTGCCCAAACTAATAACTAAAACAATTTATTAATATATCAATTCTCTAGTCATATCTATTTATCAAATAATTTTTTTTAAAGTCCATATTTAATGAAATTTTTCTCTATATTTTTATTATTCTATATATCGCATATTTTGATCTTTATTTGAAATATTAATTTTGTCTTTTATAAGACTTTATTTTAGAGAATATTTTCTTTGAATGGTGTTCAAATGAGAAATTGAAAAAAGACAATTTATTACCGAAACTTTGTAGTCAAAAGGGGTGAAATTTCTGGAATTCCAATAAATTCATTTTCCTCTGAAAAAAGGCTGCTACACTTTTCTTTTCAAATTATTCTAATTAACTAAATAAATAAATAAATTTCACCAACAAAAGTTCCCAAAAAACTATTAAATATGACAAATTTTATCACCTAATTTTTTATTTAATACTTTTTTCAAAGAAAAATGAATCTTAAAGGCCTTAAGACCTTAAATCTTTTTTTAGTTTTACGATTTTCTTTATTAAAAAGGACTACAATTTTTTGCTTTATATATAACAATATTTAATAATGAAAAAAGAAACTTTATTTTTGATTATTTTCCTGGAAAAATAATAAAAATTTTAGGTTGGAAATATTTTTATTTTTATTTTTATTCGTATTTTGCTAATTCAATTGATAAACCTCCAGGGGATTATTAAATTATAGAATTTAGCATCCTACTTTTTAAAGCCTCCAATTTTATGTCAAATTTTATAGTATATTTGATCTAAACTTTTCCTTTTCTTTATATATATATATATATAGTTATTTATTTTTAATGTTAGGCCGATAAAGCCCAGCTTGAAAAAGGGCGGTGGGGCACTGCGGCAGCAGCAATCGACCCGTGTTATCTTGGAGCCCCTGGCGCCCCTTTTGGGGAAATATGGGAGACGGGGGAGGTTGAGGGTCACCAGGCATTTAACACATACAAGGCCAACTTAATAGCCAGGGAATTAGGAAAAACGAAAAAAATTTAAATAAACTTCATAATTAAAAAAACTTATTATTCGTAGAAGATAAAGAATTAAAAGTAAAAAAAATAATTGAAATTTTTTCACTTAAGATTTTTTCAAACCAAAATAGGGTATAATTTAATTAATAATAAATAGTGATTCATTTGTAATTAGGATTTATTTGTATAATACAAGGATTATTTTAGTGATTAGAAATCATTACCCTTCCATTTGAAATACCTATTAAGATATAATGAATAACAAATATTTAAATATAATCTATTTATTAATATGAATATATTAATTAAAATAGGTATAGACATAAACTTATTAAATCAGTTTGTTTTTACAATTTAATATTCATTTTTTTTTTCATTCTTTTTATTACCGGTACTAAAAGTTTTAATCCTAACTTTAAAAAAGGAGTCGCAAGAACACAGTCTTTTAAAAGTAGCTATATTAGACTTGGGTTTATTTATTAAATTCTGAACGTATTTTTCTTCAATTTAACATTTTTTGAGTATAACTTTGCTGGTGGATCAAGTGACCATCTGGTCCCTGGGAGTCCCACCCAGGATCGCCAGCTTACCCGGGGCATTAGTGTGCTTCCTTTGCTCAACACTACCGGACACTCGATCACACCTTCGCTTTTTTTTTATTGTTAAATTCTCAGTTTGCTCTACAATAGTTATATCAATGACAATGATCTTACACCAGAGGAGAATTTGAGTAGATCTTTACGACTGTTTAATATAAAAATTGTGATTACTTTGAGATAAAAAGAAGTTGATGGGCAAAGATGTGGCTCTTGTTTTAATTCTTAGAAGGAAAAGAAGAGTACATTCAAGGGAGAAAAGCATAATTCTAATGAAACACCATAAAATGAAACGTTTTACAATTGAAGTTTCATTAGAAGTGATGCATTTCTCTCTTTCTCTGCCAACCTTTTATTTTTATCACTTCCCTTTCTAAAAAATTGTAATTATTTTTTAATAACTGAATTATAAGTAGATTTTTGTACCCAAATTATTAGAAATTTCTTCTATAAGATGACACCTCGTTATTTCATTTCGCAAAAATAATATAAGTGAATGAATTTTTAATAATGATACTCTCTTAGCGACTATTATATATTTATATCAGCAGATGTTTTTACCTAAATTGTTAAAAACTAATTAAATCAAGGTTTCCCACCCCCTTGGCCATGAGGTTGCAGTGTCAAAATATTTTAAAAGGGTTAGGATCCCGGACAATAAAAAGGCTTATAAAGATTTATTTAAGCCAATTGGATACCAATTGATATAAATAAATATAACAAATAATATTGTATCGAAAAAAATATATGATTAAAATTGTTTAAAGTCTAGATGCTGAAAATACCTTAAAATATATTTCACATATAAGTAGAGAAAGTAAAAATATATTAAATTATTGCAAAGTAAAAATATATTAAATTATTGCCTCACATGGCGCAATTAATAGTCCCGAAAATATTCTTTAATTGACTGAAGCCCTAATTGTTAATAATAATCTATATTATTTTTTCTTCGGCAAGGGTGGACAATTGCCTCTTTAAGTAAGTCAGCCATTTCCCTCAGTAAATATTCCGGCAGAGACGGAATAATAAATCTATTTATTATATTCAACATTTAACTCTCTCGTAAGAAGAATATTATATCCTTTCAACTTTTCGAATATAGAATTTTTGCCTGGTTAATAAAAAACTTCCTCAATCTTGCAGGGATAGGCGAACGAATAAATGGAGGTGTTTGTAGTTGGTTATTTCTATTCTTAAAAAACTCCGACCAATGATTTACTTATAAAAGAACAACTTAAAAGGAAATATCAACGAATAAGTTTTAGAATAAAAAATTTAGAAAACAATTTTTTTTTTTTTTTTTTTTTTTTTTTTTTTTTTGAAAAAGCATTTTGATTTATCTTTAATAAAATAATTATGATAATAGCAATTAATGTTTTTTTAACAATGCTAAATAAATTATAAAGCAACAAAATGTAAATGTAAATCTGACTCCATTATATTAACAAATAGGCAAACACCATTGGGATTTTAGTTACAATGAAAATCCTAAAAATATGACACGCATAAATTATATGAGTAAAACATGATTTCCTTCATATATTCATATACCATAACATAAACAACAATTTAATTACAATTTTTAAAACGATTTTTCAATGAACAAAGAATTAATTAAATATTCTATCAATATCAATTTAACGAATAAAAAATTATTAATACATTTTATATACATATATATATATCGAAATAATAATAAAATATCCAACTCAGGTAATTTGTTTGTTTGTTGTGCTCTTCTGTTTTAAAATAAAAGGTACCTTGTTTTTTTTCCTGTTATAAACTGCACTCACAATAAGCCGCGGCATATATTTTTAAAATTTTCAACTTTTATCGCCATAAACTGCACTTGTTTATAAGCCGCATACTAAAAAGTAATCATACCATCCTTACTGGAGAAAACATGAGAAATGTAATTTTACAGTGCGTTAGCTGACTTTGCCAATGCTAAGTAACTGCTACCATATGTAAAACTCGTTCAAAAGCAAATATCGTATTTGCTACTAATGAAAAAAGATGGATGTCTTCTAATAAAATGGTACTTTTTTATGGAAGTCTCTACTGTGTTGAAACACTTACATACCAACGAGGCTGTACCATAAAAATTAACATCATTGTTGCACTTATATGTATACATTGTGATATGTATTTCTATTTTCATTGTTATGTGTACTTTTATCTAATCTCCTGGATCTATTTATCCATATTTATGTATTTTCCATTCTTTGCCTTTTTCACAGTATTCGAATGAAGCATGAAAAGATGATGTGACTAAGATAGGGAATAAATTAGTAAACCTTGTCTCAATTTTTTATTGAGCATCCAAAGGCTATCTTATTGATGAACCTGCCCTCACATCTATTATATAAATAGCAAAAAGGTAATATGTACTTGTTATGCCTTACATTCTAAAAATTTTTGGTGGCTTATTTAAAAATTCAGAAATAACTGGGTTGAGAATAAAAGGTCGAACAACAATTGTTACAAGGTTAAAAAAAAAGTCAGAACCGCAGTCCTCGACCTCTTAAACCTTTATTTCTGACCTGGGAAACAAATCGCAATAAGTCTTACCTTCTTTTGGCATTTTATTATCTATTAATTGATTTCTGTTGGAGTAGATTCTTTATCAACGACTTCTACAAAATTTTCACTATTTTTTTAGTTTAATTAAAACTTCTTCTTTCTTTCCCATTAATCCTAAATTTTAAAGAGTTTGGTATTTTAAAGGGTTGCGATGGAGGTAATGAGCAAGCCGGTCATTTGGTTTGCATTCTGCTTGATGAGGCGGTGAAATACTGGCATAAAAAAATTTTGAAGTTATCAGCTATTTTATTTATGAGCGAATAAGCGAGGTATCATTCTCATTGAAAGGAAATAATTTGATAAGAAAATGCCTTTTTATTTTTGTAATTTTATCTAATCTATCAGATCTATTTATCCATCTTTAGATATTATTCTTTCTTTGCCTTTTTCACAGTATTAGGTGTAAGCATAAAATAATTATGCGACTAGAGATAGGGAACAAGCCGGCCAGTTGTATAGCCTGACGATTAATAAGAAGATCAGAAAAGCTGATATGTAAACATCACAAAAAATATTGGTCTTAGTTCGAATAATTCTTAATCAGCATCCAAATATCCACCAGATGTGAGCTCCTAACTTTATCTTAATGCAAATTAAAATACCTGTACCATTAATTTTTTTTTCATTAGCTTACATCCCTTTCTTACTAAACATATAATATGTATATCATATAAATAATATCATAACTAGAGAATGGAACTCTAGAAAATTAATTAATAATTTATTTTGTTCATATATATTTATATGCGTACTTACCATTGAAATTTTTAAATAAAAAATTTGCATTTTTTTAAAAAATAGACTAAAGAGATATAGTAGTTGAGATAATAATAACAGTAAAATATTATTTATAATAAATCGAACAAAAACAGAAATTGTGTTTTCATTAATAGTTGTGTTGAGTTTATTTTGAAAATAATAATTTAAATAACTATAAACATCGGAAATGAATGGATCGTTATCATAAAATGACTTCCTTTGGGCCCATTAAATTCTGCATTGATATCAATATAATGGCTTTTGTAGAGGATTCGCCCTTAGCCTCTGTTAATAATCATTAACATTCGGTTTAAAATACGCCTCTATAAGCTGGTCAAGCACATTTAGGTTCAATTAAGTAGCTAATCATATTTAAGTTAGATGTGGATCATGGTTTAATCCTCAAATGATTAATTTAATTATTAAAGTAATTAAGTATGGATAAAGTAAAATTTATTGAAATAAATGTTTAGGTACTTTTTTAAACTTAGAGGAAAATCGTCAAAGTTAAAAATTTAATAATAATATTGTAATCTTATAAGATTTCAAACAAGCAAACCAGAATATATTTTATAAAAAAATTTTTTTTCATCAATTTAGTTTCTAAAGTTAATATCTCATTAATTAATTATAAATCTATTTTATGTTTGTGCCATAAATATTTTATGCTTTGTGACATAAATACGTCTTTAAAATCTAAATATGAGTATTTGAAAAATTATAATGCTTTTCATCTCATAATTTTCAAACCTAAAGAAATATCCAAAAGATTAATATATAGCTCTAAGTAGCTATATGATGTCCATATCGGAAAAATCTTTGGACTGAATGAGCAACCAGCGAGGGGTTATCGCTATCCATCCACTTCATTCATTTCATAATCCACTATAAAATTCGAGTCACGTAAAAAAATGAAGATTCATATTCGACACTCCTACTTTTTTATAATTGAAATTTAATTTCTTCCTCACTTCCTGATAATCTATACACTATTATAATCAGAAAATGTTTGCCTTGATAGGCTGCTGATTGGCTATTGAGTGTAAGTCATGATGACGTTGCAATCATAGGCTGTGAGCAGAGTTTGACATTTATTTCTAAAAGTGAGGTTAGGTTAACTAAAGAAAAGAAAAAATATATTCGGCATGTATTGGAAATAATTATATTTTGCTTTATTTTATTTTAATTTTTACTATTATTCTAACTCATAATTTTTAATTCCGACTGCTAGAAACTTAACAGGACGAATAATTGTCAGATAATATTTGGATTATTAATATTAATACTATTTTATATTAAAATACAGCGTAGTATTATATTAGTAGACATAATTTTAAGAGAAATATGCCATTTGTTGTTTAATCCTTTTTTTTTTTTTTTTTTTGGAAAGGCGTGTGTCTTTTTTCCCAGATCCTTTCTGAGGTCAATATTATATATTACAAACCCCAAGACTGGGATCTCATGCGTCCCTTTTTTATATCTTTTTTGCCATAATGTTAAAGATGAACACTGGTTATGAATATTTCAACTTACTTTAATCATTTTTCGGAGAAAAAAATGCAAGGTTGATAAAAATTTAAATTAAAGCGAATAAATCAAATTAAAAAAATGTATTAAAACTATTAATAAAATTTATTTTATTTTAAGGATTTTAACAATTTATTTGGCCGCCACCAAATTGAACTGATAATGAACCAGTATATCTAGTTCGAAACGTCTCAAATTTGAGTTTTTATTAAGCATACTAAGGCTGAATTATTGCTGAATCTGCCTTCTCATCTTAATTTACTATATTATTCATCTTTATATTATAATTCAAATATAATATGTGTGTAAATATGATACTCATTCTGGATGAAGGTATGATTACATAAAATATAAATATATTAATTTCAAACAAGGGTGTAATTATTAGTATCTTCTAAGGATATGTACAATATCTTTTATTTTTTTATTTTTTCTAATATATATATATCTTATTTTTTTATCATTTTATATATATATATATACTTATTATTCTTTTATATTAATATAATTTCAATTCTAATATATTTGTAAAATTTTAAAGGTATGACCACGTAGTCAAAACTAAATAAACAAAAAAAAAATGTAATATGCACAAATTTTTATTTCTTTTTTAATTCCAACTTATTTTTAAACTTTAACAAATCCTTGGTATAAGAATTATTTATTTCTTTTTCAATCTGCTTTTATTATTGATTTTAAAAATGTATAAATCCTTTTTTATTGTTGATGGGTCTTTTTTTTATGGGAAAGTGGAAATAAAATAAATAAATTTCAGATAAGCAATTAAGAGAAAGTTTAAGTTACCAATAACAATAAAACTCTGGTGAGACTAAGAGCACAACACATAACTTTCTTTTTACCTGATTGGACAAGAAAATAGAGTTTTTTTCCAATTAATTTAAATTTTTGATCCCGAACTAAATTGTCAAAAATTATTGAAATAGAAATTTACTCCTACATCATTTGTTAATATATCAGGCAAGCAAATACGTATAAATACGAAATATTAATTAAAATATAAAAGAAAATTAAAAAAAAAAATTAAAAGTAATTTAATAACTATTGAAAATATATTAATTCCACATTTATAAATAAAGCTTCTTTAAAATGTTGAATAGCCCCAAGTACATAGGTAGATGTCTCTAGTTAGAGGGTACTACTAAATTCAATTAAAACATAAATAGTGTTACTACGTACAATCAATATCAAATTATTTGAATTAAAAAATATTAATAATGTGGATTCCTTGTTGAAAACAACTTTTTTATATGAAGAAAAAAGTTGAGAACAAGTCACTGCCCTTCTAATTCTGCCGGCTCTATCCCACAACAATGAAGATAGGCATAGTGGCCCGACAAATCTCTCCTCACTACACTAATTCCATCTTTTACTATATGGTAATTTTAGATAAAGTTTTGTTAATAATTTAATGCAAATAATAAAATAACTTTTAAAATGACGTATAATATAGTAATGAAATCATTTCACATATAAAATTTGATATCTTTTATATAGGGAATGAATTATTGTTATTAAATAACTTTTTATGTTTATTATTTATTTCACACGAATTCGAATTAATCAAAGTTTTAAAAAAAAAGCTAATTCGTAACTTTATTTGATGGGTTTTTCTCTAGACTTTAAAACATTTGAACTTTTTCTAGAGCTTTTTTTTTTAGTTGTTGATCCTTATATAACAGTATAAGAGGTAATAACAAGACGAGGTCTTCTATTTAAACAGAGGCAGATAGAGCTAGCTACTCTCAATGGATTTCATGTGGAGAGTTTTTTATTATTCTATCGTAAGCTATCAAGTGAATCTCGAGCAAGTGTTATAAAAACTCTTTTGCAAATGATCGTTTATCTTATTTTCACTTAATTGGTTGTTTTAAGAGTTAAATTGAAAGTATCTTTTTAACAGTTTTCTTTTTTTTCATTTAACAAAATCATTTGTAATAAGGACGTCTAATCAATGGATTTCGTTAAAAAATAAATTGCTTTTTTAAGGAATTTGTAAGTGGTAATTAATCTACTTAATGTAGAGGATGTCTTAAAATTCATACTAAATTTGATGTTTATTTATTCTTATTAAAAAAATATTATGAAATAAATAACATACATACATGAATAGTTATATTTTCAATAATATTTATTAGATTAGTAAATGTGATTCTTTTGATGGAGTTCAAAACAGCTCTAAGAATTGTAGGATATAAGCGATTTGCAAGATAAATATAGTTTAAATTGCAACGTTGTTATTTTATGGTGGGTGGAAATATTAATATTAACTCCGTTTTTAATCCATCATCAATATAATTTATTATAAAGTATTGCATAAGTATAAGGTTTGCAGGCGATTAGGCAAGGAACCTTGCGAAAAACATCTTTAGATGAAGTGACAAACAATACTTTATATACAGACGAAATCTACCAACAAAATTATTAACTGCACTAATGATGGGCGCCGTTATGCAGCTCGAAATATAATGCGAAATACTGTATATACATAAATAAATGATGTTGATGGTGGATTAAAAACGGCGCTGATTGAGAATTAATCAACGCCGCATTATTCCTCTTGGTAATATAAATTGTTACTATATTTTGAATAAAAAAGAGTGAATGATTAAATAGGTATGTTTTTAAAAATTAATGCCATTTTGTTTAAGCGTTGCAAAAAAATTTCTTGGTATCTATAGCTACTATTATTTAGTTTTATTAATAGTAATAAATAGGTTATTTCCTGGGTTATTTAAGCCTAAGCTCAGAAAAAAATTTAGTTACGCCTGTGAATCGGCAACGAAAACTAATATCTATTTCATTTTCTAATAAGAGTAGTGTATAAATTAATCATTTCTATTAATTAGAAAAATTTAATAATCATTATGATTGTTATTAAAACATGTGAAATCTATAAATGAATAATATTAAAATAAACAGAGGTGGTCACCAGAAAAAAACGAAGTAAAATTAGGCGAGACTTATGCTAGCTTTGCTATCTAATCATTTCCATAAAAAATTCATAGCGTTAAATGAATTTGCATATCAAAGTCATAAAATAGGTGAAACAAATTCCAAAATAAATAATATTACTAAGAATTTTTTAAATTTATTTTGGCGCCATTCCAAAAATCTCATAAAAGGAAGGGGTTCAAAGAAAAAATGAACTTTGCAAAAAGCTAATGAATAATAAAATCCTTGTGTCGTTAGATTTCTCATTTAGGAGAAAGAATTTGACTTGTGAAATTTATTTCATTGTAAAAATAATCATTTTGAAATTATATATATTCAAAGATACAATATATTATTGTAATATAAATATAAATCCAATATAAAAAAAATTCCCGCTTAAATTAAATTGTATTTAACCAGTATTTTTATTGAATAAAATTTATATTTAATATAAACAACTCATTTTCAATCTTAATAGTTATTTTTTCCTCTTATTTCATTCGTGACTCAAAAATAAACATTAGATTCTCGATTATATAAATCATATAATTAAGAGTATATATAAGTATAACTAATTTATATTAATTTAATAGATTTTTTTTTGCTATGATGATTCTAAAGAGCATAAAACTAAATAGACAAGAGTAAAATATTAGTATCGGTCTGTTAATAGGAACCTTAACTTGAGAATAGATTATGTTAAAATTAATTTCTGAATAAATATCTATAAAACATATCAACCGAATATTAAATCCTAAATTACCACTTTACCTAACATATAAATATAAAGTTGATGGATTGTTTGACAATAATAAATATTCAAATATGAAATGCAAATTGACTGTAAAAGAGCCTTTTTATTCTCTATAATAAATTGAGACTGTGAATTTGTCCCTCCAAGTTGCATTCCATCTCGTTCTTACTCCAATTTCATCCATCTTCTTTTCTCTGCTTAGCTTTTTTAGGCCTTGATTAACTATAAAAGCCCACAAAAGAAGGACTAATGGCTCATCGCACAACTCCATTATGGCCTATTCTAGATTTATTAATCACTTGAATGATTTATTTTCCAAAACGAGTGTTATTAATGAAGTTTATCATTTCAAAAGTATTAAATTCCTCTCAAGTAAAATTTATTTCATAAAAAAGACATAATTTATTTTCTCATTTTAATCTCTTTAGAAATTGAATTGAGAACAGCTAAAGAATGAAAACACATTTATTTTCTTTAAATTAATAATTAATTTTTCTTGTTTAATTGAATCGATAATAGAACCGAATTTTAATTTAATAAATAAATAGGGTTTTCTGAAATGATATAGGTTTATCTATAAATAGTGGGGATTTAATATATTAAAAACCTCTTTCGTTCTTTTGGGGACAGACAGATTGCGTTTATACTTTCCAGGTTTTTACCTAAATGGTCATTTAGGTATATTCAATATATGCCTTGAAGTGGAATTGAGATAGTTTATTTAACATTCTTTGTGAGTATATTTTTGCTGGTGGACCAAGTGACCATCAAACCCGGGAATCTAACCCGGGGGCCAGCCTATCCCGGACATCTGTTTACTTCCTTTACACCAACCACAGGACACTCAATCACCCCATATACCAGATACACACAAAAAATGTTAAATAAACTATGACTTGTCAAGTCCGCTTCGAGGCATATATTGAAAATCAATATCTGATTCAAATGAATAAGGCTCAAATTAATTAACTTGAGCCCAGCTAGTATTTGAAACGATTTCTACTGCTTACAGTAGGATGTTAGAGTCCGCCAATATATCGTTGGTTTAACAAGCGGTTGATAAGTGAAAAATCGTTTTACTTTGGACTAATTTTTATCATGAGATCTAATAAATAGTAAATGTAAACTTTTTTGTTGTCCTGTGGTTTAGTGCAAAATAAGCACATCGATGCCCCGATTAGTGCTGGATATCCCGTGATTACTTGTCCACCAGTAAAATATTTACACAAAAAATGTTATTTTAAAAACATCTCTTTTTCTTAATGAGTCCCGTATAGCAGGGGTGGCCAATACGTCGACCGCAAAGGTTTTGAAAGTAGCCCGCGAAGCTAAAGTTGAACAACTTGCTTTCACTTAAATTAATGTTTGAAAATCTTAATTCGATAATTTATTCTTACAATAATAGACTTTTTGTACCCATACTGTTTGTATTTATCCCGATGAACAATGCAAATAAATGTTAACTTTTAAATTAATTGTAGATGCAACACATGCGCATATAAATGGCATTCGCACAAAATGCCACAAATAATAAATATTATTGTACTTCATAAAATAAAAAAAAATATAATTATTTGTTTTCTTTGAAGGACATATCATTGGAGAGGCGGGGATAGGGGGATACCGGGAATGGAGAGAACCCGAAACCGGCGAGGGGTATGGTATTTGCATCAGTGCACGATACACCAGGGGTAACCATCCGGGGAATGAATTTTTTGTTAGGATGAGGGTTTTTAAGCCTCTAATTTAAGGCTTTTCCCTCAAAAAAAAAAAAATTATTTGTTTTCTTTATTTGCCATATTTTTTTAATTGAAATTCTTGTTAACTATTTATTAAAATATCTTTGAAAAATTTGAAAAATCTTAAAATTGTTTGCCCATAATCATAGTCGCCAGCAGACTATATTTTACAGAATAAGTAGCCCCTAAAGGATAAAAGTTTGGCCACACCTGCCGTATAGTAATAGAATTTTATTTCCTTAAATCTAAAAATATGGAAATATATGCATAAGGTGTATATATATATATATATTCAAGGTGCATAAAATTTGAGAAATCAAAAATCAACACGTACATCACGATTTCTTATATTTTTTTATTTCTTTTTTTTTAGCAATCTATATGATTAAAATTTAATCCCGGAACGTGACATTTGTAATTTTTCCCTTTTAGATTATAAATAAATTAATCTTTTTTTAATCAACAAAAATAGCAACAGAAAAATAGGAGATGCCTATGCCCAGAATTTCCACTAAGAACTACACCGTAATGAAATCACATTTTTTCATTTTTCGTTTTTACATATAGAAACATTTGTTTGGTTTTGTGGTAAACGATACTTTTTCTTCTTTTATTTTTTACTCTAAACCATTTGTGTGCGTTATTGACGTGCTAAACAAAAAAATTCACATTTATTTTACTGTTTCCGTTAACTCTTAACCCCCATTAATATTCGACAGAAGATATTTTTGATTTATGAATATCAGACTTGTAAAGAATAAATTGTTTAAACATTTTATTCTTATTGTACGTTTATTTATTCATAGTATTATTATTTTATTATTTAAAATAATTATTAATATATTTTATATTTTACAAATTTATCTAATTTTGGCGATCCTACTGAAAAGATCTATGCAGCAAAGTTTTATTTATTATTAACAAGATAAACCTCCACTCCGTGGCCGAGAGGTTAAAGAATTTGATATTATCACTAATGATAGCTTTCAAAGCCAAGGGGTGTGGGTTCGGATCCCAGATCGTTCGATGAAAATTTATTTAAATCATTTGGATGCCAATTGGTGTAAATAAGTTAAATATGTCTGGATCATTGTATCCTAAATAAATATATTATATATCTTTTAATATCCATATGGCCTCAATTATCATATATATAAGAAGTTTTAAATGTTTGAAAATTTCTGGATTATTTTTGTAAAAATAAAATCATCACAGAATTTATTTTCTCTCAGAAGCTTTTAAGAATAGGAAAATAATATAAGTTTTTTTATTAAAATATAAAATACAAAATTAGAATAGAATATGTGAAAAACAAATTAAATATACAAATCTTTTCTAATTAAAGAATATATTCATTTTAAAAAAAAAGGTTAATTTCAATTTGATATAGCTAGTTTTTTTTTTAATTACAACCCTTCATTATTAGTGATTAAAGGAATATCCTTTTTTTTTTTTGAAATTTTTTTTGAAAAATTCTAATTCACTCTCACTAAACTCAGAAAAATTGTTTTTTTCTTCCCTCCCTCAAACGGAGAGTATAATGATGCTCTTCTCCTTCCCTTTTTGCTTTTTTCCTTGGGGTTGATTTCGGTATAATAGAAGCATCAGAGAGAGAGAGTGTGTGTGTGACAAAGCTGGTCCGACGCTCAGCCTGAAGCTTGGTGAAGAGGGAAGACCTACATATAGAATGTAGAAGATCTTAGTTCGGATAACTTCTCATTCATGTACTCACAAGATGTGTGCACCTAAGCCAGTACTCTATGCTCACAAAGTGATTTTTGTTTTTACCAGACCAGGATCGCTATCAATTTAGACTACATGGACCTCTTACCAGATTCCAATGAGAGGCTGTAAATGGAAAAAGGTTCGATGCTACTAGCCACTTACACTTATATAAGAGAATTTGGAAAATTTCGCGATTTAGATAGATTAAGTGAGTAACCTCTCTCGCAAGATTTTTTTTTACTTCACTGGTTCTGTAGGATTAACGCCTTTCTCTAATCTTATAGTCTTCAATATTAAATTATTTTAATCATTAGGTTTTTTTTTTAATTGATTACACTTTTTTAATATATTATATTAGTAATTAATCATATATAAACTGTAAGGAAAAGTTTTTTTTAATTTATTAAATTCTTTATAAAATAAATGTTCAATCATTTACTAATTAAATTTCCTTTACAAAATGAATGAATGATTAAATCTATTTGAAAATAAATGGATATTCGTCAATAGCAAAATTGAATTTAAATTTCACACAGAGACGATTATTTATAATATATATATCATTTTTTTTTTTTTTATGATAAAAAATTCACAAAATGGCCAAAAATTGACGAA
>JAAAKE020092332.1:0-20400 GCA_010014785.2 Anisolabis maritima | reverse complement strand
CCCCCTCATCCCAATTGGAGCCAACACAATGGAATAGATTTAAAAAAAAACGAAAAAAAAAAAAGAAATTCACAAATAATTTATTTATTTTTATTATTTATGACATTTGACATTTTTATGTAAAAATATTGAAATTTTGACTTAATCTTTTAAAAGAAACACAAATTTTCTAAATTAATTAAAATATATATTAAATATATGTTTTTTTTTCAACATAAAAATTAAAACAAAATTTTTTAGTGCTTCTCGAATTATAATAAACCTTTTATATGCAATGTCTACAAATTCTTATTTATCAATTTTCATTTTTTTTAAATAGGATTTTTGTTAAGAGATAGAAAAAATTTTTTTCAAACAAAAATTGTTCAAAAAAAATAAATACAACAAAAAGAAAGAGAAAAGGAAAGAAAAAGGGAAAAGAAGAGAAGAAAGAAGAATTGATAAAGATAAGAAGAATGCTGGAAGTAAAGAAGTATTTAATAAAAATCGGAAAAACAGGAACGGAAGAAGAATGTTGATTAGCTTATTCTCGTTCCCCCTCCATTCTTCTTTCCTTTCTCTCTTTCTTTTACCTTCCTCCTTTCTCTAAACTTCTAATATGTATATTGGAATTATTTCTCCTAAAGTTAATGGTTAAAGAGATATTTTTATTTTTCATGTTTGAACTTCAAATGAAGTATCCATGAAATTGGTCAATTTTACATCTTTTTATTAAGTGTGTTATTGAAACAGGATATATGCAAAATTCTACCTCAATCATGAAGGGTTTGAAAAATGGCCTAGATGTTGTTCAGATAGATAGACAAAGCAATTTAAATAAAAGCGTTTAAAAATAGGTCTTATTATGCCTCCTAGAAATGACCTGGAAGCAAAGGCTTCTCACCTACCTCTTGACTACGCCCCTGAATAAGTCTTTTTTTATGATCCAAAGTGGTTTTCTTATCCATCTCCTAAATAAAATTTATTTATATTGATTACTAATTAATTTAAATAAATATACAAATAATGGATATCACACCTATCTTAATAAGAAAATAGAGCTTAGCTTTTATCTACCAATTCTATAAATATAACAATATAAAATTAATTTAATTATATTTATTACTTTCGTAGTAATACCAGAATTCTTATTTTAAGAAAAAATACTGTTTGAAAATAAGGATTAATGATAAAAAAGAGCTAAGACTTGATTTGAATTTCATCAAATGGTATTTCGATGGCATAAGCCATCTGGTCTCGAAAACTGGGATAATGTGCCAACAGCGTCCTCCCAAGGGATAAATGCATCAAACCCTTTCGAGTGCAAATTCAGCGCGCCCTTGCAGTCCCGAAGGGACCAATTTATCGCACGTATTAAACTGTATTTAAATATTTCTCCTCAAAAATATTCTTCCTTTGGAAATTATTGACCTAGATTCATTCATAAATCTTCCTCCAAATAGGAATAAATTTAGAATAAATAGTGAAATATAATTTTTGACTACTTTAATTATTGATAATAAACGCACTGAAAAACTACTTTCTCATAAATAATAAATTAACAAAAAAATAAAATAACATTTTTCTATTTCAAAAAAAAAATTAAATTGCAGAATTAATGACAACTTGGAGTGCCGGCTCGTGCATAGGAGCAACCAAGTAAAAAAACGAAAATGAAATAATAATACAATAATATAATGATTATTCATTATTTAAAATATTAATTATATAAATACATCGAATTAAACTCTTTTTTTTTGTGTTTGATTGGACCTAGCCACCGAGGACTTGTGTCTCTAAGCAGGTCGTAAATAAATTTATTTATTTGAAAAGAATTTTTAACCTCTATTGATATGTACGAAAAAATCCCTCGTAGGAGCAGCTTCGGTGTATTTTTTTACTTTATATATATATATTCTATTTATAAAAGACAATATTCATTGCAGTAAAATTATTTTAAACATTTATAAATCTCCCCCATTCATGATAATTCACGGTCATCTCTTTTTGAAATCCTTAAATGTTTGTGGCACCCCCTCGATATCAAACCGCCACTGGTAAAACATTAAATATTCATAAATGAATATTTTACAATAATGTGAAATATCAAATGAAATTTTTCCGTCAGCTATATTAAAAAATATGATTTTAACTCCAGATTATTCAGTGGCTTGACATATTATTGTGGACAGATAAAAAATATTACTACTGGAGACTGTAGTTATTGCATTAACAGAATTACTATAAAGTTATGTGAAATTACCTTAATTTAAATTTTATATATATTCTTTAAATAAATTGTAATAAATAAATATGAAATAAAAATAAAAAGTAAAAATGAAATTAAGGAGCTCATAATTATTTTATAATATTATAATTTCTTTCTTTTAAAAGAGCTTCAATGCACCTTGGCATACTTTTTTCTTTCGATGCATTATTTTGCGCTTTCTTTTATTGTGGGACCATGATACCACAGTCTCAAAAGATTTTCTACTAATTGTTTTTTATTTGTTATTACTCTTGTACAATTTCGCGTTTTGTTATTTCCATTTGGTTTTCAATCGGAAAATTACCTGACCAAGCTAAAACATGAATGTTCTTATCTGCAAGGTAATTAAAAACATTCCTGGCTTTATGACGTGGTCTTGAGTCCAGCATAAATACATTTTCTTCACCATTTGGAACCATTCGTAGAGCTGGAGTTTCTTTGTTTTGGTCTTCGTTCCCTGGACTATGATATAAAGGCGACACCCTTGGCACTGATGATGGATGGACCTATCTCCGACGGAGTGTTTTACCTTTTCTGGAGGAACGGAAGACAGGATGATACTGCTCTCCTGTTCGCCATCGGACAAAGCAGCACTTTTAACCAAAATCTTAAATATGGACTCGTTTGGGAAACAATTGAAATAGTGAATTATTTTTATTATACATATATAAAAAAATTTCGACATGAATTTTTTTTGAAAATGTAATATACTTTCTCTGCCTATATTTCATATATAGGTAAGAGAAAGTAAAAATGTAGGCTACTGATAAAATATCAATTTCCTTCATTACAACCCTCAACAGTTATGGAGCTCTTGCAAGGTGGCGTTTCTTATTCATTGCCTCCTCTTATGCTTTGGTTTTCTTACAGGACGATGACTATTCAAATCTTCTTTTGCTAGTTGTCTATTCGCGATTTTTTTTAAAACCGCAATCTTTCAATACTGCATGAATTTAGCTAAAGGTGCGACACTTCTTTTCTATTTTGTAAACTAACATTCCTTATTTTATGGTCGGCACGTGAAGAAGTGATTCATTTTCTGCAGTATCTTCAAAAATTATAGTTTTAGAATTGAATTAAAATAAATTAGATGCAAATTTTATTAAAAAAAATTACAAATTAAACAAAAAAATAGATTTTTTTTATTTTGATGTCACTTTCAGCAAGTTTGTCAAAATTCGGCACGTATAAACTTAAACTAATTGAAATAGAATAATATATGGAATGAGAGGGAAATTTTGTATGTATAATATTTTTTTATATTTTGTTTCTGTTTAATTTTTGTTCATATAAAAAACGTTTTCACTTATGTTTATATTTACGAAAATATAAATTTTATTTGACTAAATAAATTATAATATGGTTACTATTTGTACAAGTTTAGTCATACTACTTTCATTTCACATCAGCTCTAAATTTATCACTATAATTTGTCAATGTTCACGTCAATTTCGCGGGCGACTTCCAGAGGTCTTACGGTCGATCGGCCGACTTGGTCACCCCTGGATTATAAGATGAACAACTCTATACAAGTCCTGGCATGTTGATTTTTATTGTTATTGTTTTTATTTAATGAAAAATCTGAACAGGTCTGAACACCTATCTCCTGTATAGAATGTCGACACATCACCAATTCCTCTATGAAGTCCTTCCCGATTCTTTTATAGGTAAGATGAATACAAAATACAGTCTTTTGAAATGTTCTTCTTGAAAATATGGCGAAATTAATTTATGTTTTTCATCATAAATTTTTTACCCTTTAATTGAAATTTTTTATCTTTAATTCCAGTAGAAATACCGGATGATTTCAAATATGAAGTCTTCTTGTTTTTAGTTGCTTGATTTTCGACTAGAGAGTAGCATCAGCTCATTTATCTCATACCCGAGGAAGAAAATGAGGGATATTTAAAAAAAAATCTTATTTTGCAACATATCTTATAGGTGCCTTAATATTGATAATTAGTTTAGTGATAATTTTTTTGAAAATTAATAAAGTTTTAAAATAGATATATATCATATTAATATTCGGTTGCTTTTTTTCAGACAGAAAAAGCTAAAATTTTTAGATTTTTAATAAAATATCATTAGATATATTTAAAATAAAAAAAAATTTGAAAGGAGAGATATAGGTAGATAGGCGCTGCATATAATTAAATTACATATAGATATAATAGTGTAGCTAAGAGGAAATTCTAACCAATAATAAAATTACCATAAATTATAATATAGAAAAAATTTAGAATTGAATTGCAAAAATTATCTTTAAAAAATGCCCATGAGTGGGGTGAAAGCCTAATTTATAGAAACAAATATTTAATACTTTATTTTAGTTTATAAAACAAAACTCATGGTATTAATAAAGTGCCCTGAAAAAGATTGTTGATTTTCCATCAATTTTTTAATTTAATTTAATTATCAATATGAAAAACTTTATCTTTTACTTTTGGCGCATACTTTTAAAATTATTGATTTCCATTTAGCCTCTTAAAATGCCCGCTAGGTCGTAGCAGAAAACATACCTTTGAAATATTTAAAAAATTCAAAGATATAAAGATAAAAAAATATGAAATCTATATTTTATGTGAAATATCTAAAATTTATAATAGTAATATGGAAAGCTGAAAGGTGAAGCAACTCGGATAATAATAATGATGGAATATTATATATATATATATATATATATAATTTATATAGAAATGAATATAAATTTTATAGAATTCATTGTAAAGAGCTGCCACCTCGCGTAATAAAATTCATTTAAATTTTCAAATATGAATATTATTATAATAATTATTATAAGTAATATTATTATAATATTTCGTACTCCAATATAAGTAACATAATTATTTTCATTCATTCATTTTAAAAGAAAAAATTAATAAATATTTAGAGATACTTAATGATTTAAGTTTTTTAATTGTTTATAATATTGATATGATTATTTTTAAATATATAATAGATAAATAGACTAATATATTATTTAAATTTATAATTTATGTAAAAAAAAAAAACCTATTATTTCAGTGATTCCTAACCTTTTTGGAATCAAGCACGGATAAATTTTAGACATGAGGATTGTGTAAAGGTAGATAAAAAATCTTTTGAAAAAAAAACAAATTTTATACATAAAATATTTTTTCTTACTATTTTATCACTTGTCAGGTACCAGAAGCTAAGCACTCGAGTACCGGAACCGCTACGCGTATCACAGATTGGGAACTCCTGTTTTATATAATTTGAAAATAATACATACAATGTTGAAAATCTTTTATTTGTGGGTGTCCTTTGCTACATCTTTCATTCATTAAATACTTACGAAAAACAAAGTAGATTATTTAATTTTAAAAAATTTCTTCATGAATTGAGAATAAAAAATTAATTTCGGGGAGCAGGAAGGAGGAACCCACATTGGTAGATGCTTTAGGATAACTTCATTTATTCATATTAAGGGAGACTAAATCTCAAATTTTACTGAAAATCGAATGGAAAATTAAAAAAAAAATTGATTAGTGATATTTAATTATTTTTATGTGTACTTATGGGTCGATTCACTTATTTACGGTTCAATATTACAATTAAATAGTGTATTCCATTATTTTTGTCAGACAATTCATTTCCCAAGTAAATTGTACGAATGTACATACTATGTTATTTAATGTGCTTTAATATATTACTCATATTACTTACTATTTCTATTTTATTGCGGCCCTCGGTTTGTCTAAAGTCAGGAAGATAAATAAATAATTCATTAAGAAAAAAAAAAAAAAGAAATAATTGTAGTTTTAATAACAAATATATATATATTTTATTTTTAAATAACGGATACAAATAGTTAGACTAAAATGACATGAATAAACCTTTTTAAATGTTGATTGTACTATTGAAAAATAATTTTCTTAATCTTTACCAGGCAATTCTAATAATATTTAATATATTAATTTATTCTAGACTTTTAAAATAAATAAAAACAGAAATTGAAAATATCACAAATTGCCCATAAAATCACTTATAAAAAAAATAGAACACATCGATATAAAAATTTTGAAAAATTTGTTGATTTTTTTATTAAAGGGTGCCAAGGATTAAGGAATATAATTAATTTCAATAATAAAATTTATTTCTCTTTAGTTTCTTTAGTTCCTCCATTTACTTTAAACCAAGCTTCGATTTCTGGACCTACACGCTCTCGCCAAATTCTTTCTTCTTCAAGATTAGGCTCTGAAGATTTGACCAGGTTCTCAACTGTTTTGTCGCCATTTGTAAGTTTTTCGTTCAAAATCTGTAAATTATAGATAAAAATCCTAATTTAGAAACAGTGAAAAAAACCACCAAGTCAATCCAAACTAAACACCAAGAACACAGCATACAATCAACTCCTTCTTACATCTCAAAGGCAATCGGAGCCCCAGTGAAATTGGAGACTAGGAAGATTGCGACCCCGAAAACAAATCACAACCATCACGGCCCTTAATCACCAACTCTTGATAATGGCTCCAACAGGAGAATCGAACCCGAGTTTATCTCAACAACCAATGCGGTTTCACCCGTAAAAATTTTATTTCACACCCATACATAGAGGCGTCCGCAGAAAAATTTTCAGGTGGCCTTCACCATTAAAATAAAATGAGATTAGTTATTAATATTTAAATTAAGTATGTAAATTTTAAATTTTAAAATTAAATTAAGTATTTAAAATTTAAATTTTAAAATTAAATTAAGTATTTAAAATTTAAATTTAAAATTAAAATTAAATCGCGATTACTGAACTCAATTACTTTTATGATTATAATTTGTGGAATTTTTTTTTCGATGCCAGGGGGAGGAAATAGATGCACCCTCTTAACCCTCCTCTCAACAAAAAAAATTAATTTAGCTTACAGCTTTCATGACAAAAATGAAAAAATATAAATTTTTTGACTTGTTAATTTATTTCTCAGGAAATATGATCTTATAAATAGAATAAAATAAAAAATTTACCTTTTTGAAATCTTCATCTTTATTTAAATTTTCAATCGACGTTTTTAAGATGAGTGTAAATAAGTCGGGTTTATCTTTCATTCTGTAAAAATGAAGTTAATTTCTAAGTTTTTAGATCCATAAATATTTAATTTATTCTTTTAAAAAATAAAATGAAACATTTAATAATTATTAAGTATACATACTTTTCAGCTAGTGTATCCCAATTGGAGGCAAATAATCGTTGTAGGGCCAAAGATCCAGAAGGATTACCGCTGATCACATTGGCAACCATTCGAGCGTCTCTTTCACTGAATCCTGCTTGTTCTCCTTCCAGGAAAACTGATCTTACCAATCTAAAAATTCATTCAAATTTTATAATATCTGTAGCAACATACATGTAAGTAATTCCCAGCAAGGGCAACATGAAGGATGGGAATCCCTTTCTCGTTATTCCGCCGTTAGCTCAAAGTCATTCATGTGAGAGAGAACCAGAGCCATGGGACGAGTAGTCAGTCTCCCTTTTGAATCAATTGTATCTTTATATTAATAAATTACCCCCCCCCCCTCCCCTCCGTGTTCGAAGGATAAAGAAAAAAGACATTGTTAATATTGATAACCTTAAAAGCCAAGAGTTGTGAGTTCGGATCCCAGGCAAGTTGTGTACCAATTAATTTATAATAAATAAATATGCTTGGGTTATTGTATCAAAAATAAATATAGTGTTTATCGTCTATATGGCCTCAGATGGCGAAAAAAATTAATAAATTGTTGTTAATACATTCACCTGTTTTAATAATCCACAATATCTCATCAACATTTGGGCTTAAGAGTACTCTAGATTTTATTAATTCATATAATTAATTTTAATGTTTATATTGACAAAAATTCTTGCAAAAATTAGCAAAAATTATTTTCTCGCTAATGATTCGCATATATAACTTATCAAAAAACTGTATTATTAACTGCCCTGCCCCTTGGTGCAGAGTGAATAAGTGATTCATTTTCTGCAGTATCTTCAAAAATTATAGTTTTAGAATTGTATTAAAATAAATTAGATGCAAATTTTATAAAAAAAATTACAAAATAGCAGAGTTCCCGTCCTGAGCGAAAAATATTTATTTAAATTATATTCCCTATAATTAATTTAAATAAATAAGGACACAGTCTAAATGGCCTCAGATGCCGAAAAAAAATTTAAAAAAATCCATTATTAACTAATTCTATAAATTTCAAATATTAATATAAATAATAATTTTTTGATAGTTGTGGTGAATGCCGAGAGGTTGTTTATAAGATTTTGAATATTTCGCAAAAGAAAACGAGACTTTTCTTTTATAAAAAGGAAGTCGCTGTTTAATTTTTTTATTGATCCGATTGACTAAATTCTTGAAAAAGCTTCTTGAATTTCGATGGCTGAAATGGATCTTTGATATTATTATATTAATATATCTAAGTATATGATAACAATTATTCAGTGAAATCCTCATCTAAATATCCAATTATAAAACACATAGAAGTCTATGTATTGTTGAATGAAAATAATAAAAAGTATACTCAGTGAATTTTCTTTAATTTTATAGCTCTAATAGTCGTTAAATTTCACCAATATCTTATCTCTTTTTTTATGGATAGCACTTACTTAAAAAGAAGTTTCGAATCGCCTGTGCAGGCAGCCATTCGCGATAGAAGCAAAGACCGATCGGATTGAGATCGCTTATTTGAAAAATGCGTTAATTTTTGCCAGGCAAGTTCCCATTGTTCATTGAAACCATAATGAAACATCACGCAGTAATGGTTGGTGTCTGGCCTAAGGGTGTTATAAAAATATTTTCATTATAAAGTAAATATATTAAAATATAATTGTAAAAAAATAAATAGATGTGAGAATACTTGAACACTTTTAATTACATTGTTTGAAAATTCATTTGACTAAATTATATTTAATCTTTAATCCTCTAGTCCCTTCTTCTCACTGTTCTTTCCTAGCTAATTAACTAGCTAATTTTATATATGTATGTGAAATATAAAAAATGTTTATTACTTGGGATACTATCGAGGAGGCTGTGGTTTAGAAGGTTAAGCTGCGGATACGAATCTAGAGTATGAAAATAGCTCGGGTTCGAGTCCGGCTTGATTCAATTATTTCCAATTCTCCCAGAAGTCTCCTCCTGGGGTAGGAAAGTGGGAGATAATCTCACCCCCAGAAGTGGTATCACAATAGGTCATTACTGGCCTAAGAGAGTCTCCCAATGGAGGGCGGCAGTGACCTAAACCTAACATAACCTAGGATTCTATCATTTGGAAGAAAAAAATGTATACCATGGCGCATCATCACTTTGCTGCCAAATTTTCCAAGCTGCTTTTCCTTCTAACAAACAAGATGAATGTCCCATCTCACAGAGAGCTCGTTTTGTCTCAGCTAACAAAATTTTATTCTCTTCCTGAAGATCGGTTGAGATAGAAAGTGTTTTATTCAATTCGTTGATTATATCAAAAATCATCAACTGTAAAAAAACAAGTCATATTATTTTGGATATAGAGAGGCACGCCATCAAAAGCTTTCGAAACGTTATGGTAATTCTTTATCACTTGATTAAAAAATTTCATTCATTAAAAAAAAAGTTTTTTAATTTTAGTTGAAATTACCAAAATTCAAATAAACGCATTACAGCCCAATGAAATGAAGATTCGATATATGACATTTCTCTAATTACATTTGTATATTCTGAATATCTTTAAAAAAATTATTCTTCACAAATGCGTGTATGTGGGGCCTCACAATATATTTTTAAAAAATTCCAAGTACGTATCAAATTTTTATTATCGTCGTGATCTAATTAACAACTTACCTCAATTCCAGTGCAGTAATTGGTGCCTGATAAAATTCGAATGACATGTTCTCGGATAGTTAAGAAAACATACCACACCGCTGGTGATTTTTCCCGATTTGAAAGTAATTTTGTCAAATTCAATGGAATAGTAAAACTCAACTCCCCACCAAGAGCCAAATTCCAGGCGTCATGCAGTAATTTAGCTCGAGTTAGACAGGGAATTTCTTCACGTTTTTCTGAGCCTAAGTAATCGATGAGAAGTCCCCAATTCGCCTGATCATAATTGACCATGAACATGCCTAGAAAAAAAATTAATTTTTAAAAAAAGTTTCATGATATATAAAAAATATAATTTTTAGAATTGTTTATTAAAAGTACAAATGAGTTTTCTCATTTGATCCGGGTAAGTAGATATCCGAAAATAAATCGATTTTTTATTAGACCTAGATTAAAATGTTTTATTTTTAAATATAATTGATCAGTAGTCACATGTCATTTAACCGGAATCTATTGGGTGGCTCCCATAATCCCGACAGCCAAAATCCTGACAATCTAAAATCCAGACCGCTCAAAATACCGACAAGTGAAAATCTAGACACCCATAAGGCCGGCAGCAATTATTGAATAATGACCATCGTTAAAAATCGTCCAAAGTACCTCCGTGGTATTGCACACGTTTCTTTCTAAATATATTAAAACTATGGTATTATTTTGATATTTCAATTATGTACTTTTTGTGTTAATTAGGTTAATCATAAATATATATACTATATCCTTTTAGAAATAAAGTATTTGTTTAGTTTTCAAATTCAACTCATTTTTGTAAATATTAAAAAGGTTAATAAAATATTAAAATAACGTTTGGATTTTCACATGTCGGTATTTTGGACCGTCGAGATTTTAGATTGACGGGATTTTAGCTGTCGGGATTTTGGCCCGAATCTACTATATTTTCCTTTTATAAAAATATACTAAAACATAATTTTTTTTTTGAAATTCAATTTTAATTATAAATGTCTATATTCATATTTACTTGTTATAATGTTTATAATTTATATCCTTTAATAATTACCAATTTCATCCGGATTTACTATGATGAAATCTTTAGAATCCGGGAGATTTTGAATTTGTGTATCGTTCGTGCTCAGCCAAGCAACGGGATGGATCGTAGCAGGGTCTAGATGAGACGGAGTTAGATACATGATGGGGATCCACCATAAAGGTCTTCCAGATCCAGATGCAGCGCGATGGGGTCGCTCTCTCAGAAACATGTGCTGTATCAAACTCAAGTTAATTTTTCTTTTTTAATTATAAAAATATTAAAAGAATATGCATAATTTAATTTTATAATCTATCGTGAAATATGTAGTTATTTAATTTGGAAACCAAAAATATAGTCCAAACTACGGAGCATATATTTACAAGCATGAAAGCAATTAACTCAAACCCAAAATCTTTTAAATCTTTACCTGAGTGACTTCTGCAGATTTCAATTCATAGTTACGATTAATAGTTACAACCGGAAACCTATCATAAATAATCCATGCTTGTGCAATATCCCAAACTCTAATTTCCGAATCAAGAGTTTTATCATTCCATGCTTGTTCGGTTAATGTGTTCCATAATTCTGGTTCTGTATAAGTTCCAAAGCGTCTAAAAAATAACAGATTAATTTATTCACATAATCATTATTAATCAAAAGTGGCCCTTACTTTTCTTGAATCATTTTACGGAGAGCTGCTTGGAAAGTTGAACCAGTCAATGTGTAATTGAGCATTCGGAAAAGGAAAATAGCTGTGGAAAAAATATTCCGATTTATTATGATGGATGGAATTGAAAAAGCCTTTTTAACAATTTAATAAGATATTCCTTAAAAGAAATAATGCTTGAGTTAATCTTAGATTATTTAGAAATATATATATATGAATATGCCTATTATCAGGTATAGAAAAAATTTTTTTTTAAATCTAAGATTACTTCATTTAAATTAGTAAATTGTTTTCCAAATTTAAAAAAAGAATCTTTTGGAAATCCAAAAATATTTAGTATACTTAATTTATAAAATATAAAAATTGAGAAACTAATTTATCAATTTAAAAAATAAAAATTAAACTTACTCTTTCGAACAATTCCATCATCAGATGTTCGATGATTTGGTTGAGGCTTACTGTATTTATAATAAAGGGAATAATCAATTGAAGATTTCCAATTTTTAGCATGCTTTAATTCCAGCTATAACGAAGAGCAGTTTTATAAATATATAAATAAAAAATTAAATAGAGAAATTCTTCCTCAATTAGAGTTCTTTGCAACAATTGAGTACCTGAAGCATATGCGTTGTTGTTAAGAAATCGGCCAAGGCTTTTCCGATTCTAGCATCACGCCAGGATGCTGGGGTGATTAGATGTCGAAGCCATTGGTTTTCAATTTCGGAAGTGAGCAACCAAGGACCCCAATGGGCATGGGCATTTCTTTCTAGTACTCCGGTAGTTAGATCTCCTTCCCTAAAATCAATTGATTTCAATCTAACTTTTAAACAAAAAACATCATTGTTATTTGTGAGTGAAACTCGAAGCTTCTTATTTCTGTTACTGAGATGAGGGTAATTTTAATTTAAAATAAATAATTATTTTTTTTAGTAACTTTTGCATACACTTTTGATATTTTTCTGATTTTATTTATTATAATTATTTATAACTCTTAATATTTTTTCTTGTCTTTCTGGCAATATTAGCAATCTAAACAACAAAAAAATTATAGAAAGGCGAAAAATTTGAAATTTTTTATGATTTTCCAATGAAATATTATTTGAGAACATTTTCTCTTTTAAAGGGAGAATTGCCTACAGAATTTGAAACCCTTTGGGATGCGAACGTTATATTTTTTTAATGAGAATTCGAGTCTGGTTTATTAATACTTACGCGAAAATAACGAGGCCCCAATGATCGGCGGGCAAATATGGAGGAAAATAAGGAAGAGCGACCAAATCGAGTTTTGGAAGTGGGAAGTCGCATTGAAGTTCCACCTGAAGAAGTTCGATTACTCGACGAGCATCGCTGAGTTCACTCGTAAGCTGAGTTAAGAAGGCCTTTTGCCCATGTATTCTAACTTTAACTCCACCTGAAAAGATATAATTTGTTTTGTCTCTCCTGTATTTTTTAAGAAATAAAAAAAATTAAATAAATAATTTTATAAAGTATAAAGTATAATTATAATTTTTACCTGATTGATTAGGAACTTCAACTTCCGGAAGGTGTTCTAAATCAGAAACAACAATTCCTAATGAAAACGGAGACATTGGAGGAGAAGGTTCGAAATGATCCCAAACCAAACCGGGGTCAGTTGTGCTGAAATAATTACAATGTTTTTGTTATTGTCAGATCTAAGATATATTGTAGTTCATTAAAATTGATATATATTTTTTTAATTGACGTTAAATTAATGGATTGTAAATTTATTTTAAAAATTTTTCTCTTTTACTTATACATACCTAATCTGGTATTATAAGGTTGTAAATTTTATAGAAGAATCTAGAAAATGAACTAGGTCTAATTAAAATAGAACTAGTAAAATGCTATAAACAAACAAGATTTATTTTAATTTTAAAAGAATATATATTAAGGATGAAGGAAAACCTTTCTTCGGAGACGCGCAGAGGAGTACTGGCCATGACGCTCATGTCTTTTGGTCTGGCAACACTCAACTCAATTGTTGCTTTAAATCCCGGCTCATCCCAGCAAGGGAAGACGTGGCGTGCAAGTGCAGGTTTCAACTGGGTGGCAACGAACCATCTATAATCCAAAAAAGAGAATAGCATACATACATAATAAAATTTTCTGCAATTGAATTTATCAGATACCTAATTTCCTTCGTTTCTGAGTTTTTATAGCTGTTACGGAACAACCCTTCAGTTTTATTCCCGTGAACCAATCCATTAAACTGGATATATAAGGAATACGATCCACCCTTACGAAGTTTTTCCCCGACAGTGATGGACAAGGAATCAGTGGCGGAATCTCGTGACACTTGAGTCACTTGCAATGGTGTTGTCTCAACCGATCTAAATATCAGAGTTTTAATATTTAGATTAATAAATTATATATTGAATATTAGTAATGATTACTTACGGAAGAGATTGTATTTTAAGAGCCGCACTTTTTGGATCGCTACTTACTCCACCTCCTAACCAGAGAACTTGAATATCTGATTCGTTTAACTAAAAATTCAAATATAAAATTAGTAATTAAATATTTGGGTTATATACGTGTATATATAAAGTTAAAATTAAAAAACACTTTTAAACAATTCTTTCAAATTTATTATTATCCAAGAATAAACAAAAAGATAGTCCATTTCGTACTGTATATGATATGCCTCAGTCCAAATATAGACTTTTTTTAATATTAAGGCTGGAAAAGTATTTGTAAAACTGGTAGAATGGCCTGCGGCCAGTATCAAAATATAAATTAAAAAAAAAAAGAGATGCTAAATATCTCGATAAAAATGAAAAGCAATTTTTTAATTCAAAAATAATAGTAAAGTTTCCTAACTTCTTTAGACGTTCAAGTATTAAAATAAATTTTACAAGAAATGGCACATTGCAAACAGGATAAATTCGGCAAAAAGAATATGATTAAAAACAAAAGATCCAAAAAATATTATATTAAAGTTCATTGTCAAAATAATATTAATTTTTTTTTCTTAAATTTTATTTTAGTCTGAGAGTTATTTTTGAATTTCTTTTTGTTTTTATTAATATAATTATTTTGTTAATAAATGAGTATTTTTTAAGTCTTAGTCTTTTCTCTCGATTAACATCGCCAAAAAATGGAGAATTTTATTACTTGAAGTGTGTGATGAGCATGAAGTAAAAATGTATCCACCGACTCCTCACAGGTCAAATTAATTTTAACTTTTCCCTGGAAGACGCCTTCTTCGGCCTTAGGTACCAGCTCAATTCGGTACCCGGAAGGAATGAGATGCCTAGGAAGATGAGTTGCCCTTCCTTGTATAACAGCATCAGCCAAATTTAATTCTCGTCGAAACTGAAAAAAAATTTATTAATAGGCGTGCTATATAATTAGACATTTCAAAACCTTTGCTGGAGAGTGGGAAATACAAAAATTCAAGTAAATATCAAAAACCAATTCATTAGAATCATCGGATGATTTTTTTTTTGCCGAATTCAATTTAAAATTTTTATTTTTTTTAAAAGAAACCTCTAAAAAAAATTCAATTATTTTCATAATGTAATAATTTGTTAAAAGGTGTTTTTTGATTTGTTACCGCAAAAATTTTTTCTAATAAAAACAAAAGAAACAAATGGAATTTCTTTTTGAACGGAATCGAACATTTTTTCTTTGACCAGCGCAATCCTGCCATTAAGTATATTTTTATTTGGATTTTTTTTTCTTTCTTTTATTAAAAAAATTGTGCCCCCCTCAACCGGCTTATTTTATTATTTTAATTAATTAATGTTAAAAGAAATATTATAAAAGAAGAAAAAATGAATGACTAAGACACTCAGTAAAATATTTTTTGACATTTGTTTAATAAAAAGAATCCATTTTCATCAGAAAATAATAATAATGCCAATATTGCCTCAGATATCTCATCAAATGAAATATTAACATATTATCACATTTATTTCAACAGCTGTTTTTCCATGCGGAATTAATTTCTCATTATCATAAATATATATTTCTATGCCCAGTTACGCATTCGAATGAAAACATTAAAGATCCCCAAGCAACTAGTTCTAATATGCCGATTATAGTATGATATATTGCAATTATGGACAATATTCCACTCTGAGGGGACAGACTGTATATAATTATTATTACTGCTTGAACTAGGGTCGTGACGTTAGCAATATTATGGTTATAATCTAATTACATTGGCTCAACTATCGCCAAGATATTGGGCGCTAGACGACCATCAAAGATCCAGAGGCATGCACAGACGACTAATGGTTTGCTAATTTAACGACAAAGGGGCCCCGGGGGTCCAGAACGGAGATCCTCTCAAATTGTTACCCCCAAACCAGGAGTTCTATACAAAAATTTTATGATAATTATTAATTAAATAAATATTATTAATATATTCAAAAATAATTTGAAGATTTTCATGTAAGCCGTCATTTATTCCTTTTGTATTATTATAGCTGATAGAACATCTATTTCATTATTACTTGGTATTAATAGATTTCATCTCAAAATCTGTTTATTAAATAGGAGTTGATTTCCAAATAACGTTCAATGAGAATGTTTCTACCAATTAATATATTAAGGGAAAAGGTTTTAGAAGAGCTTTTTGAGGAAATGGAAAAAAAAGAGTACGACTCTTGAAAACATTTAATTTAAATAGGCTTAATAAATAACTAACTTTTTGAAAATAAAGAAGGGTGAGAATTCAAATTTAATTATAAATGGGTGAGCTATTATTATTTTAAACTATCGTATTAGGAAATGGAGACAAAAGACTATTTGTCAGAATAGAATTCCGAATATTTTATTATATCTGACGTTTCGGGGACAAGACGGTACCTATCTTCAGGACAAAGGTAGATATAAATTTCTTTGATTCCTTCATTTATAAAATAAACATCCTGATTTGAATAAACAATTGGAGAGGACAAGAAAATTTATAACGACCTTTGCCCTAATAATAGGTGACCTCTAATTTATAAGGTGGTGCTTAATGCTTTTTAATTTCTCCCAACTTCTCATCAACTACATTCAGCTTCAATAGTAACGTTTTCAGATGTAATTAAATATTGGAGTGGAGAGGCGAGGACCACCCTTCTAGCGTACAGTCACAGGTGTTTACACCTTGACGACGTTTTGGGGATCAGACGTCACCTATCTTTAGAATATTGGTCGTTTTAAATTTTCTTGCCTCCTTCAATTTTTCATTTTATTTATTTATTTATTTTATAAGTGAAGGAGGAAAATCAACTTATAACGATCTTGGCCATGAAGATTGGTGAAATCTTGTCTCTGAAACGTCAACAAGGAATAATTAAATATTCAGAATTCTATTCTGGGAAGAAATATTTTATTTCAATTTCTTAAGTATTTAAAATTTTAATGGCGGTTTCCCCCCTAAGTTCGAATCTTTCAACTTTCGAAGCTAATATTTTAAACAAAAAATACTCGGATTTTGACTATATATATATATATTGGAATATAGAAAATTCACCCAATTATCATTAAATTGAACTCTCATGCTTCCTTATTTTTAAAAAATAAATTATTTATTAAGCCTATTTATATAAAATTTATTTCCATCAAATAATAAATTATTCCCAATTTAGATAAATATCTTTTAAAAGAGAGTAAAATTTTAATAAAATAATTCGACTTGAAATAATAAATTATTTGAAAAGCCATTTGCCATTTGATGACATTCTCTATTTCCAGTAACATTCATTTAATAATCGAACAAAAGGTTTGACAGATATTGAGACTTATTTTCTATTACCTAAAGGGACCATAAAAAACAATGAGTCGATTATTTATCAGGGAAATTGGAACAGAATAATTCCAAAGTTATTTGAGACAGACACAAAGAGAGCCACTAATCCTAAAACTCCATTAATGAAATGGAAATAGAGGGGAATCATTTTTTTCTTCAATTTTTTAAATGTTACTACTTTTATAAGTATTATCGCTTTTCAATAGGAAAAAATCAATAGGAGAAAAATTTATTAAACTTTTGCCTGAGCATTAAATTGCAAATATTTTTTTTTATAAAATATAATAAAAATGTGAATTATAATAAAGCAAGATATACAATTTTTTAAAATTATTATTATTTTTAATATATTATAAGATATAATAACATAAATATATCCTCTCATTTTTTTAAAATTACGATACATCTTCATTATTTGTTAATGAGCATATATTTCTATTCAAATTATTTTTTTTTTGTTTTGTTTATTGTTTGTTGTTTTGTATTTGTATTTGTATTTAATTAGATCTAGTTACCGAGGACTTGTGCCTCTAAGCAAATCGTAAATAAATTTATTTATTTATTGTTAACTTTTGAAAGAATATTAGAATAACATTTTCTTTAATAATGAACCTTTGGAGGCCACTTTACTAGGCCCTTTTTATTTTTAATAATCCTTTTTCACTAAAGCACTATATTGAGATGTGTAGGGGACAGGCCCTTCAGGAGGCTAGAGTTGAGCTATTTTTTTTAATTTGGACCATTTAGGCTCATCTAACGGGATCCCCGATTATTTACCCGAGGGGCTTCCGTGCATGGAGACACACACCTCAAATCCAGCCGACCTCTGGTAGCTATCTATCGGCCCCCCATAAATATCCTATCTCTAACTCCTAGTTAGCTAACTACTTCTATATTTAATTCCACCTATTCTATCTTAGGGAGTATGTCCTAATTTGAGCAGAGACTCTATCAGCACCGGTGTGTAGCCTACTCCTTGCGAAGCGTTCTTCTTTGAGAAGGAATCCTTCTTTACGTCACTTCCATGCGACGGGGTGTCACAGCAACTCCCTCTCCTCGTGGAGTAGCCTGAGGGCTCTAATATGGTGGGATCCAAAGCACCAATCCAGATCATACTTGAGGATTTAAAAATTTTTATTTAATAAAAAAATCTCTCCTGCCCGGGATGCGAACTTTGCAGAAGGACAACATCCTACCAACCCCATGGAGCCCTTAACGTCATATTTCCATTTTGTGCGCTCCTATTAATTTCTGTTGCAAAGAGCGTTTACATTTATAATATTTATTCTTGTAGATATAAAAAATATTAAAAAAAATAAAAATACTTTAACATATTTCAATTCTATCTAGAAGTGTAGTCATAATTTTTCTGTGCGACAAAAACCTGAGGCAATTAAGAGAATATCAGACTTCAAAAATAAATACCTATTAATCTTCATCTAAAAAGTCATTTGGTAAATAAATGAATAGACTAGTAAGTGTAAGTATAATAAAGTCATACTATTCATATCTTATTTTTTTAAACTTCCTTGAGACTCGACTCTTCAGGATTGTATTTTTAATTTTCGAGGTCTTTTTGAGTAACGTATGTAGTCCCTATTGTCAACACTAGGAAGCGTAGAGGTTTGCAAAGAAGAAAAGAGAGGAGGAATATGAGCGACATGGAGGGGGGAATAACATCTCCGCTTTGCTGGTTCGTTCTTTATAATTCGTATAGAGCCCATTTGAAAAGAATAGGAACATTGGCATGAGGGAGGGAAGGGGAGCCAAATTCTCTCTCTCTCTCAATCGGCGCTCTTGGCTTCCATCATTTAAACTAAATAATAAAATACTTAGTAGCAAAGTCACTTCAATTATATTCTTTTCATTATTTAAAATTACTTTAAACTGTTTACAGACCAACGGTCCCTAGCCTTTTTCATTAATGAATTGGCAAATGACATTAGCGAAGATAAAAAAATCTAAGAAAATATATCGCAAAATTCTCTCCATTTATTTTTGATGGCAAATGTTAACTGACATGACTTTCCCAGTTTATAAATAATTAACAATAAAAAATTTTTTCAATCAATTTTTTACGCGAGATAATTTTCTTTTTCTTATAATAATAAGAATATAATAATTTATTATTAATTACTTTTCTTTAGACATTTTTTTTATTAAAAATTTTTTTTTTTTTGAGTGTATTAAGCTCTCACCTGCTCCTAAATACTATTCAATAGTTAATTTTTTTATATAATTAATAACCTAATTTTGTCAATTTGTAACAATTTATATTTTAGAATAAAAAATTGAAAATTTAAAAGATAATAAAATTATATGAAAATTCTTTTATATGAGAGCACACGTGTCAAACTTGCAGGTTGCCCTGATTGATTTATATCTTTACTGTGCCACTTTTCTTTGAACTGATATCTGTGTCAGTGGGAAACACCTATAATTTATTAATAGCTAGGTACACCCCAAAATTGTTTGACTTCACATGCAATCAGTCACTTAGTATTTAGAGAATAGAATTAACTACTGAATAATATTTATTAACAGGTGAGAGCTAAAAAAACGACATGAAAATATTTTTAATAAAAAAGTAAATTTAATAATAAATTAGAATTAACTGTTTTCATTATAGAAAAAACAGTCGCTAAAAAGACACAATCATTAAATAACGGAAATTAAATTAAAAGGACGGCTTCTCTTAAAACTTAAGCTCCTTTCATCTGAAACAGTGGCGCAGCCGGTAGAGAGATTCTACTCCCGATTGGACCCAGAAGCATAGACAGGATTTTTATTTGGGAGGGGGACCAGCTGTTTAACAAGTGGTTCAATATTCAATATTATTAGTAAATAAAGTAATTTTATTTAATAAATTAAAAAACTAAAATAGGT
>JAAAKE020092321.1:0-20404 GCA_010014785.2 Anisolabis maritima | reverse complement strand
ATTTTTATTAAAAATCCTTTCATCATTTTATCAATTTACATTTTTTTATTAGTTAATATTAATATAAATTATATTGTATATATTTTTCATTTTGTCCTTTATACGTTTATATATTTTTTTTATTCAGGCATTATTTGAAAAAAAAAAATTATATTAATACGTTTGATGTTTTGCAATGAAAAATTGGATATTATTTTATATTAAAATGGATGTGATATAATAATCACATGAGTTTTATTAAGGAAATAAGATATAGTAGGTTGGGGGTAAAGGGAGCTGACACCAAGATCTGTGAAGTTGAGTATGGTCAAGTTTAGAGCTGAAGAGGAGGAGCAACTCGCCAGGCAATGAGAAGGCCTAACTTTCAAAAGTAGTACATGTAGCAGAAAATAAAATAATTTAAATGAAAAGTCGAAGAAATTTTTTTACGGGAGTAATGAATAAGACCGTCCGTCCTATACTTTCTCTCCAGCCTTATAAGCGTCAGAAAATAAATTGGCCATTCTTTAATATATACTGTATATATGGAAACCAAATCATTATATTTCATATTTTACTTATATCATACATTACCTCTATTATTAAATTTTTTATTTTTTATTTAACGTTACTCTTCTAAAACAGCTCTTCAAATGATGAAACAAAAGATAGCGTTTGTCCAATTTATTTTGACGTATAGTAAGTATGATAATAAGTTCATTGATTTTCAAATGATTAAATTGATAAAAAAATATAAAAATAATTTATTAGGTTATTTTTTGATATTATTAAGTTAGGCTAAGGTTATTAAGAATTGACAGAAGAGCTTTCTGTCCCCACTTACTTTTTAACATTCATTTATGAGCATGCAGGTGAAAAGGAATGTCTTTCATATCATTAGTGTGTGTGTGGGTGGGTGTGGGGGGTGTTTTGATGTTTGAAAGAGGGTGTCGAAGCAGTAGGAGAGGGTTGAAAGTTGCCAGGTTGGAAAATCCACTTTGAACCGAATTTCGTAAGGGGAACCTTCACCCCCTTTTCTCATCCCTAAATCGATTGAAACGAGCCCTAGTGGAAAAGGAATCATTTGCCTTGAAATGTCGTCCGGATAAAGGAGTATGAGGTCCTGGCTCCAGCCCCCAACCTCCTTCCTTCTTTTTTTTCTGTAGTAAAAGAGAGCTAGCTAAGAAAGAAAAACCAGAAACGTTTTTAGGTTTACGAACTATCAGATGCGATGTCTCTCGCCTCTCATCAAAGGACACCGAGGAATCCAAAAGAACGGAGAGAGGGGATGGCGAGTGTGGAAAAAGTATAAAAGAGTGATTTTTAAATTGAAAATTGTTTCACTTGTTCTTTTCGGGGTTTTTTTTTTTTTTTTTAATTAAATTAAAAATACGTTGGCATTTAAGTCAATGAAAAATTTTAAAGTAAAAGCTGTTCAATTTCAATTAAAAAAAAGGTTATTTTAATTAAAAAAAGAAATCAAACGTATTTGTGAGCTGATGAAATTTTTAATTGACGTTTTAAATTTTTTAGTGGTTTACAAATAATTATTGTTATTTAGATTAGAGTTTCGAAATATTTAACTAGAATGGGAAATAGTAAAATATTTTTAATAGATCACACACCGAGGACAGTGGTTATTATTTGTTGATTGGTTTAGGCTTAAGGCCTAGTAAACCCAATTACAGAGGCTTCAATAGCGGTCGTTGTTTATCTTCCTCATTGTATATTTATTTGGCTTGATTCATTATTGGTTGAGGTATCTTAAAAAATTCTGAATTCTGAGATCAACCAACACAGCTGATGCGAGGATCAAGTCAAATAAATACACTTAAGAAGTTAAACAACGATTGCTATCAACACCTCTGTTGCTAGACCTTCTGGAAATAAAATATAATTTTGATAAAAAATTATAAGCCTTCGTATTGATTTATGCCTAAACCAATCATTATTTTATTAATTTTTGGTTCTCATGAGTAAGAATGCTATGTTCCCTTGAAAAAAAACCGGAAGTGCCCCTCGACCTACTCGCATACAAATATATATAGGTGAGTTACCATGATTTTTAAAAAAACGCTTCAGGTCAAGTACGACGTCTGGTTGAAGGAAATAACCTAAAAGTTGAAAGGGATCTATGATGATTGCTCTAATGCACGTATGTAAAATTTGGTTGATCTACATTAAACCGTGTTCGTGTTATTGTGTTAACGAACAGACACCCAGGCATAATTCGAAAAATTGTGTTTTCAAACTCAGAGAGGTCCAAAACGTCAAGAACAATCACAACAATCGATATTGAATTTTTGCACGATTACAATACTTTTCCTATACAACGTAAACGAGAAAATAAAAATAGATACATAGAGTTCACATAAGGATAATAAGTATTAATTTGTAGAAGAGAATTTTTTTGCTAAGACTATTTTCCTTTCTCAAGTCAAAATTTGCCCTCAAAATGAAATCCCATTTGGTGCCTGGTAGCTTCTCTCCCTTTTCATTACGTCACTATTGTAGTAAATTCAATTTTTCTAGTGATTCACTGAGTGTTTTCCAAAACTAAACTATTAATTTAGTGTTAGCTCAGAAATTCCTAAATATTTATTAGAGTTTATCAGTTAGAAATTTTTTAGGATGGCCATTTTATATAAATATATTTCAAATTTCTTAATATTAATACAAAATTTTTTGGAGCACGCGTCCAAATATCTCAAATGATATTAAAATAAAAATTTAAAATTTAATATAATAAAAGGACATAGTTGGGTGTGGACCCACCATAAAATCTGGTCATTTCGGAGGCCCAGGTCAATTTTTTGCATGAAACTAGAGGTAAATGGTTTAAATTTAACTTAAGAGCAGTGGCGGCCCATGAGCCTCCCATAATAAGCTAACTTTATCAAGATCAAAGTTAATAATTTGTTTTGGAAATAAAAAATTGGAACTTTAATCATTTTTTAATTTTTAACTGGCATATAAAATACTGAACGAGGATAAATTTTGTTTTGAGTGCTCGAGCTATATTAAATCTTGAAAAGAGCAATTACTAGACGATTTTGAAAAGAATTTGATTAGTTCAGTTAGAATGTATTTTTTAATTCGTCCACAGCATTTAAAAAAAAACTCGTTCGGTCCTGTCACGCCCTTTAGAACTTAATCAACTCAAAGGCTTTCTTTGCTAAAAGTGTCCAACGAACGAGCGCGAATTTCCGTCAGAGATGTCCGTCTCTCTTTCTTCTTTTTTTTTATTTTAAAAATCTAATTCCACTAGTGACACTTGAACAGAATAGAGATATAAAGCCTTTTTTAATTCATTTGTTTTTTTTTTTCTTTCTGCTTTTTCAGTCGATACCAGCGAGCAGTTTGATACGACACGTGCCTATCTCAAAGAACTGGATGTCACCAGCTTCGTTTGGATAGGGCTGAAGAAGAATGGCGATAACGACGATTTCACTTGGACGTGAGTGGAATTTGCTTGAATAACTATAAAGAATGAAGAGACTATTATTATTATTATCTGGATATAGAATTGTACAAAAATCAATTTCTTTAAGATTTTATTTTAATATATTTGGATAGATATTTTTTTTTATTTCAAGAGAGTTTGGATTTACTAGGATCTTTACCACATTGGAGCGGATAAAGAAGTGTTAGAGACGAAGTATTATGTCTCGCCCTTCGCTTGGATTGGTTATACACTTCATTTAAGATATTTATCCTAGCAGTAGCAGTGGCAGGATTTTGGTTGGAGGGGGAAATTTGTGGTGTAGGGGAGGGGGAGGGGAGACGAAAGTTGTTGGTCCACACGGAAGGAGGAATAAAAAGCAGATTATTATTAACTATTTTACATCTCGAATTAATTATATTATTTACTTTTAAATAAAGTCTGAAATTATTTTCTTTTCCTTGTGTCCAATATGGGAGAGGGGCCCCTCTGGGTTCCCTTCCTCCCGAGTAGTTCTTTTTTTTTAAGAGACAAATAAGATCCCTTTTTTTTCTTCTTATCCAACAAATTACTTAATGAATAGAATTTATTTGCTACATTTTTTTCAAGACGGCCAAATTCTCTGGCACACATTTCGGGGGTTTTGCCATTTGTGTTTGCAGACAAGGATCGGAACGGTACTCGGGGGCGTAAAGGCGTTACGATCTCTTGGAATCGAGATTGAGCACGATAGAAAATGGAAAGGATAAGGGGCCTATTGTTCTTCTAAGACCAATTTAATTAACAGGATTGCCAATCGAATCCTGTCTTTAGAATCGGCCTTTGTTGGGGCCATTTTGTCTCCGGCCAAATTTGATTATTCCCCAAATGATGTAATAAAGTAGTATGAAATAATAAATAGTCAAATTTTTTATTTGAACATCAAATGGGTTATTTGAAAGGGTCAAGTGGAAACCGGATCTTTAAATTCGTCCAAGGTCGCCAAAGTGTAATTATTTTTTATTAAATATTTTAAGCTAGCGTCTTATTTTGGGATTAAAAGAGTGATTTATTTCTTCCCAAACTCTCACCAATTGATTGTCATTGATTGTAAAATAAGTCATTTTATTATTAAATTGGGTGTAAAATTTTCCAAAATTTGTTTTAATGATAAATATTTGTCTTTAAATGATTGAGTGTAAATTATTAAATATTAATAAAACTTAAAAATAGATTTTAGGAAATTTTTTACTTATCAATATAATAAATTAAACAACAGGTATATATAGACCAAAAGAAAGATTCCAGATTTTTTTTTGGGAGAAGAAGATTAAATTCCCATCCCTTCTTTTCAGAGAGAATCACCATCTAGGGATTTCACAAAGGTCTTAAACACGTTACATTTTATGAGGCATCTATGAAGAATAAAATCTATATAAATCTCCCCCTTCCTACAAATTGAGGGATTTGTCTCTCTTACAAGAAAAAGATCTCTTTTCATATATTATGATAAATATGATAAATATAGAAAACTGAATAATAATAATCATGAGATAAATATCGTTAGTAGTCAGAGTGATGGAAGAAGTCAGCTAAATAAGAATCAAATGGATATTGATGTTTATTTATAATAAATTTAGAAATCGAATTCTCTACTTAAGATCAGTTTTTTAAAGATATTCAATATACTCTTTTTATCTCTAGAGGTGACAAATTAATTTTTTTTAGGAGTACGCCTTTAAAAGAAAAGATCTAGGTATCTAGATAGGCAACCGCTTTGTTTTTTTCATGATTAGGGACAAATAATAAATATTCTGAACCATTTAGCCAATATAAATGACTCAAAATAAATTGCTGAAAATAGCCCATCGCACTAAATAACAAATGAAAAAGCGGTCGAGAGTAAAGAAATAACAATATATAGATTTTTTGCCTTTCAGCATCGACATATTGGATAAAGTGTATATATAGGTTGATGATGACCGTTAAATTAATTAGTAGCAAATTATTTTAAATAAGTTTAGGATGAGATTCGAACCAATGGCTGTTCATGAAATAAGAGGCTTCGCTTGACTATTCCAATGGGCGGGATAAGGCAGTATATGTTAACAAAAAGTCCCCCTGCCACTTACAGCAGAGTCAAGGCTCTTGTATTATGATCCAAAGGTTTGATGTTTGCTTCCAGTTCTGTGCGAATTTATTTAAAAAAATTGACTTTTAATTAATTTAAATAAATATGGAGAAATAACTGGGCTCTGTGGAGCAATCGGTAGAGTGTTGCCGTTCTGCACAGGAGTTCGGTGTTCGCATCCCGGGCAGAAGGGATTTTTTCATTAAATAAAAATATTTAATGTAAACAAATCCTCAAGTATGCCCTGGAACATTTGATCCCACCATAATAGAGCCCTCCTCTACGAGGAGAGGGAGTTGCTGTGACACCCCGTCCTATGGAAGTGACGTAAAGAAAGATTTCCTCTCAATGATGCACTTTTCGCAAGGAGTAGGCTACACGCTGGTGCTGAGAGAGTCCTTCCTGAATTTAGGTTAGGACATCCTCCCTAGAATAGGTTGAAAGGAACAGGGTGGAATTAGATTTAAGAGTAGTTAGCTAGCTAGAAATGAATATAGAAGGAGGAGTTAGAGTTAGGAAATAAAGTTATTTCACGGAGTGCCGATAGATGGCTACGGTCAGAGGCCGGGTGGGTTTGAGGTGTGTGTTTCTGTGCACGAAAAGCACCTCGGGTAAATAAACGGGGACCCGATAGGTAGGCTTATACGGTCCAAATGAAATGAAAAAGGAGAAATATCTTTTATCATCAAATTAAGTTATCATATATGTTTTTGGCTTTGATGTCGAAAGCCAAAAATAAAAAAATTAAATAATAATAAATAACAAGGATATCGCATAAAGATGGGTAAATCACAAAACGCTGAATATGGAAAATGACTAGAAAATAATTTCTGAGGATTAGCTCACCTCTGGACATCAGTAGGAAGACTGCAAGTGTTGGAGACTACGATGCTCTTGTATGTATAGGGTAGCCGGTGCATTGATAGACTATGGATCGAGCTATTAATAGTTCATGGTAAATTGCGATGGACCTTAATCTCAAGATGAGAGGTCGAGCGCCCTCTTCGGTGGAATAGTCATGTTTTATGTGCATCAAATGAGATAGTAGCAAACAACCATGCTGAGGGAAGAATCCGATGGCTCGACACAGTTGACGTCGATATGATGGCAGTTGGACTTTGTTCCGAAGTTGCAGCGAACAAAAAAATCTAGTGTTCCATATCCTCTACCATACAGAAAATGACGTTGATGACTAGAAAATAATAAAAAATTATTTATAATAGAAATTTTATAAAACTGGATTTATTACTTCTCTAATATAATTTTTTCAAATTTATAAAATATTTTAAGAAGGGAAATAGTAAAATTATATTAATAAAAACAATTTTATTTTTATAATGGGAAAATCCCCTTTTGCATCTACCATATATAAATCTTTTAATAATTAGAGACAGCCGTTTTATATGTAAATTTATCTCACATTGGAATTTTGCTCAACCTTTTTTGTCCCATTTGAAACAAAAGGATGATATTCGGCGTCCCCTTTGATTGGCGCCTGGAGACTTGTGTCAACAAACGATTTGTTAAGACAGTTCTGATTTCTTCATTTACTCGTTATTGATTTATTTAGAATTTTTTTGGACAAGTTTCTTTAAAAGCAGTTTGAAATAAAATGTATAATTAAAAAAAAAAACTAAATTAACAGTTGGTTTTAAAAAAAATGAACATTTTCCACAAAATAAATAATAAAAATGATTTTTTTTTAAATTATGTTGACTCGTTTCTTGCCTGACCTTTTTCTTAATCCAAAAGCAAACTGCCAGTTGATCTTTCCCCATCTGGCTGGCTATATTTAAATAGAATAGATTGAAGCTTTATCTCACATAAGGGCATTTATATCCTTTACGGCTCTATGTGTGCAATCAAATTGACAAGGATATCACGTCAGATTAAAATCTAATTTCTCATAATGGTCTGTGCAATATGAAAATCGGACGGAGATAGAGAGAAAGAGGGGGGAAATCGACTTTAATTTCACTTGGGAATCATTAATTTTGATTAGCCTCAATTATATTATATTTGGAGATAAAATTTAAGATCTTAATTTTCATTTGAGTTCGTTTGATAAAAAATTAATAATAAATTATTTAATTTGTAAATTAAGAAATATGATCGTGGTTTGGTTAAGAGCAGGGTGGTACCTCATTTGATAAATATCAGGGCGTCGGAGAGTTGCTAAAAACGTTACCAAAATCCACTAAATTGAAGCTTCATTTTGGGGACTTTTAAGGTCTTAAACCTTAAATAGTCAAGTTGGTGTTTTTACCGTTTTCGAGGGCAAGAGGCACATACCTGGCTTTCCTAATCTATTTTAATCTGAATGTTAAGCGCGTCATATCGGGAGTTCCAAACGCAAGTAAACTATTTTTCAATCATTCCATTCCATTTCTTTGTGCATTAATTTCGTCAATTGGAATCAACGATTGAAAATATGTAAATAAAATGTAATAAAATATGATTGTTATTAAATTATACAAGAATTAAAAATATCATTTTTTTACTGTTTCCTGTTTAAATCGCAAAAATTAAAATTCACAGAAGTTAAAGTCCCACCAGATCCCAATTTCAAACAAATTTTCCCATCTTTTTTAATTATTTTATTTTTTTTTATTTGGACCGTTTATTTATCCGAGGTGCTTTCGTAGGCGGAGAAACACACCTCAAGTCCGACCTCTGGTCTTAGCCATATATCGGCACCCCATGAATTTACTTAATTTCCTATACCTTAGCTCCTTCTAAATTCATTTCTAGCTAGCTAACTATTCCTATAACTAATCTATCTAATCCCCCCGGTTCCTTCCATCCAAACTATTCTATGCTAGGGAGGATGTCCTTGTTTGAAGATGGACTCTCTCAGCACTGGCGTGTAGCTTGTTCTTTGCGAAGAATGGATCATTGAGAGGAAATCCTTCATTACGTCCCTTTCATAGGCCGGGGTGCTAGAGCAACTACCTTTCCTCGTAGAGTTACCTGAGGACTCTATTATGGTGGGATCCAATATCTAATCAAGGACATATCTGAAGATTTGTTTTACATTAAATATTTTTATTTAATGAAAAAATCCCTCCTGCTCGGGATCTCCTCTATAGAATAAGGACACCCTACCCTTCCAGAGTTATTTATTTTAAAAAAGCTGCCCTCAATTGCCCCATTTTGTTTTTTTTTTTGTAAAATTTCACTTTGTATGCCTTCTTTTTGGTTAATTCTAAAATTTTCAATAAAAATTGTCATTTATTTAAAATTCGACATCAATAACTCCCCAATACCAATTTTTCTTGAAATCGAATTATTTTTGTTTAAGTCCACCAAATTGGATCCACCAATGTTTTTGTGATTTTTGGAAAAATAATAACAAATTTGTACCGACCTCAAAAACTTCTATGGACAAATTTTTAGAAAGATTAAATTACTTTTTTTTTATTTTTAGCCACTTTTTTGATAATTGGATTGGACTAGGAATCAATGGAAGAGAAGGAAGACTCATCCAAGATCTAAAAAGTATCCTCACCCGAAAAGTCTAAGGGAAAATAAAAATTTTTTGGCTGACTCCTCTCCACTTTACTTTAAAAAAGTCTCCTTTTGATAGAAGTTTGGGATCCGATTGAAGATTTAGGTCATTTCCTCCCTCCTTTTCAAAAAAAAAAAAAAAACAGAAAAAATACTAACCATAGAAAACTTACCTGATATAATAATAAAATCGAAAGAGAAAAATAGGTTTTTTTCGATTTTTACCAACCATGGACTCCATCCGTCATTAATAATAAACACAACATGATAATTTCTTATTGAAGAGTTCATTTTCGTTCTAATAATGGAGTTAAATTTTGATATTTTATTTTTTAATTTTGTGAGGAGACTCTCGATTCGCAATATCCATTTTATTTTTAAATCCATTACTTAATTTTAAAAGAATAAATACTCAACACTTAAGACATTTTTGATTTATTCTCCCTTTATTATTAGCTCTATTACAAATATACTTACTACTTGGAACTGTAGTTCAAATATTGAAGGATTGATGGACAAAAGAATCAGCAGAAGTAAATTCCTGTTGAGAAATGTCCAAAAAGTTCAAGATAAATTATCACTGAAAAGAAATAAATATATAATTAGAAGTGGAAGAGAGATCAAATGAGAAATAAATAATCATTTAATTTTTTTTATCTGAATTAAAATAGATGTAATAGTTCAAGTTCAATAAAAATATATAACTAAATTATTGATGAGTGAAGGGACATTAGCTTTTCCTAGAATATTGATAATTATTAGTCTCTTGGACATATCACTAAAGATTTCTTTCATATGTTCTCTAGCAGAGTGATTTATGACCCTTGAGAACTTCTTGGATACACCCCTCTAATTTCACAATGGAGCATTTCCAAAAACGGCATCAACTTACCATTAAAAAAGAGGAGTAAAATAGTTTTATTTAAAGAAAGCAAAAATAATAGCCAATATTAAAAGAAATTTAGTTGTGTGCCTTTCCGTCTTTTAAGGAGCAAAAAGCTTTAGTGTGTGTCTCCTTTATAAACGGAGATTTTCTTTTCACTTTTTTTTAAACAAGTAAATTTTTCAATTTTTGTTAGACTTTTTTGTGCCCCAAATTTATTATTTTTTATAATATATTCTTGTTTGAGTATTTTTTTTTGCCGGAGAATATAAAAATGCTTTTAGGCTTACTATTTTGAATTTGAAATTTATTATTTAAAAGTAGGAAGCTCACACAGATGCTAGGAACGTTTTACTTAAATAATTTGTTTAGAAATAGCAACATATCCCCTAAGTTGAGTCTCTTGGGAAATAAGAAGCCAAGTTAGATAAAAAGAAATCTTAGAACTTAAATTAAAGAGGATAAAAAAGAAAAGTCTTCCCTTTTCGTCAAATCAAGTCACTAGATATTTATGCCACAAGAAATAAACTGGTGAGGCAAACTTAAAGAAAATAAATGAATTTTTCTTCTATCTTCGAATTATATCTGTGCTTTATTCCTAATAAAAGCTTTTCATGAATATACACTGAGGGACCTACCTTTGGTCAAGCTAATTTAGTCTTCGGGTCTTCTGCCGTCTTTATGCCATTCTCACTTCCAAAGCCACTAGCGATCAGAAGGTCCGACTATCTCCTTCTCTGGAAATCTGAATCTAGGTTCTATCACTTTAAATTAGGAGCCTGGGAGCGAGGAGAGAAGACTAGAAAGAAAAAAGAAATAAAATTGTTTAAAAAGATAAATACGGCCTTAAGAGATTGTTTGGTTTTTCTTAGGTTGTTTCGATATGTGCCTCCCAATTCCAAACAAACTGGAAGGAAATAAGTTTGACTTTTGTAATGTTTTCGTTTTCGTGAGTTGTTCAACTCTTTTTCAGTTGACGCTATTGCAATTATCAGAATCCCTTCTCTCTCTCCTTCTTTCTTCAATTTTTTTCGTCTCTCTTTCCAGTATTTTCTTTTTCGTAGGACACAAGGGACAAATAGAATGTGTCCGAACAACTCTGTGTGTGTATTTTCTTTTCAACTCAAAACAGATTCTCCATCTCGTTAGTGTTGAATAAAAAACAAATCATTTCCCCAATTGAGATTGTCACTGTGTTTGTTCCAAAATAAACAAGCCCTAGATAATTTAAAAAATAAAACAGGAAATGAAGTTAGTGTCTCGCACGTTTATTAAACAACGTTTTAGTATGCGAAGCACATTCATTGTAGGAAATTTAATTGTGATAAGGTTTAAAGTAATGAATATTTTTTAAAGAATATTTTTAAATGAATACTGATTCAAATAACATTTTTTTAATTTAGGCTTATATACTTTTCCAAAATTATCCAAAGTTGATCTCAAAATGAAACTTCCTTTGCAGGGAGTGGCTCCTACTCAAATAGTCACCTTCCTTGGCTTATTTATTTTTAAGAATTGATTCCAACCCTTTCCCTAAGGAAGAGAAAAAGTAAGTATCCATCCACAAATCCCCACATATCGAAATGTCCCTACTTTTATTAATTATTACACAAAAGTAAAAACATATTTGGGACCACTCTCCATTCAAATAGCAACATGCAATCATCAAACCTCCACTTAATTAAATATATAAATATTTGTTTTTGTTGTTTTAATAAAGCCTCTACCCTTCTTCTCAACTCCTAGGTACGACTATAGAAATTCTTTTTTTTTTATGAAATGCGTTTGGCGTCTTCTAAGTTGTTGGGACTCCATAATTGAATAATTATATTAAGATGAATTTATTTTTCAAAAATGATTAATATTCTGGAATAATGATAGAAATGTCTAAACTTAAAACAAAATTTGATTCTTATAAAATCGTTTTTTATTTTTTTTTTATTTTTAATAGAAAAAATTATTTATATTATAGAAGGAACATCTTGGTTCAATTTGGATGTGACCTCGGCCTCCAAGGCCTCTACCATAACTAGTGGAAGGATATTTTTAAAAATGAATTATAAAATAATAAATTATAAAACTCACCTCTTTATTAGTTGAGTTAAAGATCACTTTGAAATTAAATTAAAGATGAAATAAAATAACGGACGATCGTACAAGCCACAAGGAGAAGCACATCATTAACCGAAAAAGAGTATAGAAAAACAAAGATGGCAATTTGAATTTTTTAAATTAAATTCTCGAGTGGGGACGTTTAATATATAATAATATAACAGTGAGATCAATCAATATATATATTTATTTAGATTATATTGGTTAAATTTATATTTAAATAAATTTGAGTTGGTAACGAGTATCTTTCATCTGTAAATTGTTTTTAACTTTATTTGCAAAAAAAAAATTTATATGAATAAGAATTGAAGATAAGAGGAGATAAGGAGAATTAAAAAAATTAAAAGAGAAATGTTTGCTAAAATAAATCTATAAACTATTTATTTTTTCCAAATCTAATGGAGGGCAATATAAATTTAATTTGTCTCCTTTAGTAAGTGATGGAACAAATCACATCGTAAAATTCCAAAAAAAAAAATCCACTAACTATATACTAAAAATTTATTTAAATTTGAATATGGGTTTTTTATATTAATTATAATATATTGAATTATTGTAATTTCTTATATTAATTTTAAAATCTAGGAGAATAGAGGCTTTTTTGGATCTTTGATTTTAATTGCTTTGAATGTTTTGAATTGCTATCTTCTCTCTGTTTGTGACTCAATAAGGATTTTTTAAATCTTTTTCTGCATCTGAGGCCATTTAGACCTGTCCTTATTTATTTAAATTAACAATAAGTGTTTTACCTCATCAACTTAGGAAACAGGGCCATAACTTCATAATTTCGCATTCTTTCATAGGTTATATTAAACTGTATGTCACTATCAAAATAAAATTAATAAAGAATAAAAAGGTACTTTTAATTGATCATTTGCCGTTTCAGCAACGAAATTGTTTATCGACTTTTCTTCTTAAATACACATATAACTTTAGTATTTAAATTATTTTAATATTCATTTGATCAAAAGAATGTCTTAAATATTTTTTAAAAAATTGGTTATTTTTTAGCCTTATTGATTTAAATAATTTGATTGGGAACAGAAGCCACGTCTTTTGGATAAAGTTGAAGAACTTGATAAAATCAACAAATCTGGACAGGATTCAAAGGTTCACCAACACCTACCTACTCCAATAATTTACTTCAAAAGATCTTGAAGAATACTGGCCTCTTTTGTTGGAAAATTGAATTTCGTCGAAATCTTGATTTTTGATATTCCTGCAGAAGTTGATTATCCGCTATTCACTGGTTTTATAAATTTCTACACATATCTAGAAGATACAAAATTTTCAATTCCATTTCAGATTTTTTTTTGAGAAGTCCACTAAATTTTCGGCTTTCCTCTTAATAAAATTCAAATGAGTGGAAACAAGAACTCTTTTAGAAATCTCGAATTTTTTAAATATAATACAAATATTGCAATTATGCAAGAAAATTATAAAGTGATAATTCCTCTTATCCTACAAAGAAGATGAATGATTAAGCAGATTTTGGTCAACTTAGACTCCAGCTTTTACCCAAAAATTATATGTTCATTGGTTTCTGAGGTATTTACGGGATATTTTAGTTGCTTGGAAATGTGGTTGTGATGTAAACTTTTGAAAAGGAACATGGAAATGGCAGCCAAAACCCAGAGATAAGAGATTCAAGGGCCATTTTCAATTATAGAGGATTATATACATGTGTATTTTTACACAAATTAATTAATATTTTAGTAATTTCCAAGTTAATGAATAATATTCAGTAATTTTCTTTAAAAAACAATTTAAAGAAAATTTTTTTATATTACACATTATATTTGTGATTACAAAAATAAAAACCAAACTAATATTTATTCCTTTTACACCATTTATCCTATGTTTAATAAATGTTTTAGTGATAGCGATAAGGACTGACTTTGTCCATTTAGTTGACACCCAAGGCTCAGAATTAATCATGTTAATTTTTGTAAATAATACATGTGCATTATTCCCTATAACTTAAAATGGTCCCTAATAAACTTAGGCCGAATCAACATATCTGGAATTTTATTAAACCCGGTTCATCCTGCTGCCATCTCCATCCAGAGTTTTCAAAAACTGAAACTAAAGAAGAAGGGAGCAAATTTTCCCCTTAATTAATTTATAAAACATGATTTTATGATATGTTCCTTTTGTTTGTACAGGGATTATAAACCGTTGGCGGTGGGCAGCGGTTTTTGGCACGAATCACCTCCGAAAAGCGAGTCAGCACTTTGCGCTGTGATTGATCCCGTTCACGATTTCCGGTGGCATAGTCTCAATTGTGGTGGTCCTGAGGTGGCCTCCTTCATTTGCGAATTACCCGGTGAGTAATTTAATTGATTTCGTGTTCATATGCAAATATACTAAAAGCGTTCAATCGCGAGAAGAAATTGAATCTTCACTCATCACTCTCTCTCTCTCTCTGTGCAAATAATGAAGAGAAAATCATCAAACATTCTTGATTAAAGTTTCTGCAAGAACGAGCTGCAAACAAATAATACTTTAGGAATTGACTTTTTAGATTTATTTTGTAAACATCATTAAAATATTCCATCAGATAGATGAAATCTCATTTTATTTCGCATTTTCTTGAAAATTTCAAATGGAATAGTTAATTTTATTTTTAGAGGCAAATAAATGCATGAATCCAATCCCTTACTCTAAATATATATAGTGGCTGATTCGGGGAAAATAAGAAATAATTAATTTAAAAGAAAAATAATCTTTTTATTTGGCAAAAGTATAAGTATAATCCCAAAATCCATCATGTTTCTTCAATACATTGCTTTTTCTTTTATAGGACCAAGGCGCACGGATGATGACATAATTTTTTCATTTTCTTACTTCAAAGGACCCACTAGATCGATATTTCGTGAAATAGGAGGATTAGATTATTCAGCAATTCTGGACTTTCTTCTAAAATCTTTTATTCAAGTTACGGTATTAGAGTGAGTGGAAAATTTATTCAATTTTTTGAGTAAATTAAATTATAAAATAAAAAGATTTGCGAAGGGATTAAAAAGAGAATTAAGGATTTAGAAGAGGTAATGTTTATAAAAAGAGAGGTATTTTGCAAGGATTGTGTGGGAAAAATCAACCAACTCCGAGTTGGTAAAGTGGGTGGGATCAAGGTGGACATGATGTGCTTAAGGTACTTTACTGTCTCGCCTCACGTCAAGTCAAGAAAAAGACTTAAATAGTGTAGATATTTCGATATCAGAGATGTCGAAAAAATGCAAAAAGTATTCTTTAAATGGCTGAAACCCTAATTGTTAATAAAAGTAAATACTTTTTTGTTTAATTACTTTTACTTATTCATATTAATTTAGCGCATATAAAATATAGATTGGGAGGGCTTGGGAGATAAGAAACTATCTTAGCAGCTCTATCTCTTCCTATTTTAAATATCATATTTCTTAGAATTATTTAAAAGAATTTTGAATGGTTTTTTTAGTCTTTTCCCCTTCCTAACATAAATTTGCATCTTGGATTAGCACCACCCCGCATTGGGAGGAGGTATCGTTCACTTTGGGAATCAGTAGATTTCACAAGAAAATAAAATATTCTTATTTCAAATTCTAAAATAGATGTTTTTAAATAACAATTTAATTTATAATATTATATTGTTAGTGATAGATGTTGATTTTAAAGATTCATTTCTATTAATTTAATCGATTTCTGTTATTTAACATTACAAAAAAGGAGTTCTCATTTCAATTTTTTTTTTCTCATTTTCATTAATGGTAACTTCCTTTTTAAATAACCTATAAAGATAATTTTTTATTTTCTGGAATTGAACCAGAAAACCAAGGATTTTTTTGCCTCCATCCGACTGCAAATAGTTGCCATTTATTTGATCGTCACAGCGAGAGAGAGAGAGAGAGAGAGAAGCTGCTATTCTTCGATGTTGAACCAGAGACACATTCATCCGATTTAAACATCCCAAGAGGCCAACATCACCCTCGATCGAACGAGATGTTTGTATTCGAGATTAATTGGTCTGTTACTACTAAACAACGCGAAATTCCGGAAATACAACAATGCACCAACTGACCAACTCAAAAGGACTGTTAATAAGGGCTTTAGTTAAAATCCATTCCCCATTCCCTCAAAAACAACGGGCTACTTAAATGGGTCTCTGTTTAAAGTTGAACATCAACTCAACTAATTTATTCAACAGATTTTTTGCCTACTTGTTCTATTTAAGGATTAAGTTGGAATTTAGAGGAATTCTTTTTTGGCTTATTTATTCTTTAAAAGAGCTAATAGAGTCTAATGACAATTAGACAACTCTAATCTTTTCTTCTAATTCTAATTTATTCTAATTTATAAATTCAAAATGTGTTCTTTTTCGTTTAATACTTAAATTACGCATGAAATGAAATTACAAGGATTTTCACTAATTGTATAAGGAGAGTGGTGCATCATTTTTTTTAATTTTTTTTTTGGTGGGGCGGGGTAGCAATCCAAAAAAATATCGGGCATATCTCTGGCACATTGGTGGATAATTTTGGGGAAACCAAAGCTATGAAGTTGAATTCTCTGTTGTTTTGAGTTCACCATGAATTCCTTCTTCGAAAGCAACCCCCTCCCCAATTAAAATCTTCTTGGGCTGGCAAAAAGGTCAAAGCAAATAGTAAAAGAGTTAGTAATTAGATTCAAAAGAGTTAGAGAGGAGCAGCGAGATTCTAGACCCTACTAAGATTCGGATTCCAATTTTTGGATTCTTTCCATTTTTATTAATAATAATTATTTTCCCATTTGTTCTAGTTCCACCATGGGCCCAGAAAGAAGATGGTTGCATGTTAACATCTCTTCCCTCATTGAGCGTGACATTTTTACCTGAACAAGCAGCTGTAGAACTTACAAATGATTGTGGGATGGACGGAACAAGGAGTCTTGCATGTAAAGGGCAAGCGGTGAGTTTTAATCTGATTTTATTTTATATCGAACAAAAATACAAACAATTCTCCTAATTCATATTTTTTATTTTCAGAATCGTGAAGAAATGGTCCGTGAATTGTCTTGCGAACGGGGAGATTCGGTTATTACAGGAGGTTTTGACAACATAACAACACCTCAAAATGTAAATGGAGGTCAAAGCTCTACTACCAATATGATAAGCACAAGTACAATTTCCACCACCACTATTACTACGTCTTCTTCTTCTTCCTCACCTACTGAAATTGATAATAAGCCTAATGAAGTTATTTCCATCAAGTCGAAAGATATATCGTCATCTATCAAGACCATCACTTATGTTCCAACTTCCACAGAATTACCTACAAGTAATGCTGATTTAGGAACGTCTACTCGCTTACGAAGAGAAACTTTTAATATTACCACAACACCTCCTTCAACCGAAGAGATTGCTTCTACTACACCTGTTGAAGTTTCAAGTGTATACTCTACTACTGTTGAAGATGATCCGACAACTCTTGAAACTGAAGCCAGTGTTACAACAGAAGATGTTACAGTTACTCCTACAACATCACTTCTCAGTTCAATCTTTTCGTCTTCAGATACACCGACAAGTACGCTTCCTCAATCTCATCAATTAGAAGATCCACAAACAAACGAGGCAAAACTTATTGCTCAAGATAGAATCAAAATTGCTGAACCTGTTGTTATTACACGTGGTCAGCAAGAAGAAGCAAAGCCGTTAATGGCAATTACAGCTCCAGTTAAGGTTGAAGAGCGAATTGAAATGCCCACAACAATGGGCACTCAAGAAGAAGAGGAAGTTCCAACTATTAATATGGAACCGATTGAAATCGTAACTATATTAAATGGATCTCAAACCACTACTCATACCAATATCACCGAAGAATTAGACACAGGAGAAGATGAGGAGCGTCGTCGAGAACAAGCAGCAGAAGATGCTTTTAGAAGAAAACAATTTGTGCCAGGTCCACTTCATAGCAGTCCAACTCTAGCATTGGTACCTAAACAAGATATGTTAGAAGCGCAACAAGAACAAGATCAGGGTCCTATCGAACCTGAACCCGAAGTATTACCAAGACCCAACAGGGGAAGAAGACTCACAAGACCAAATACGCACTCCTTCTATCCTTATTTCTTAAATAGAGTCTTGGGCTGAACATCCAAGCAAAAATCTAAATTATAATTTTCTTCGCTCTCTGATCGTCTATGCTATCACTGAGGCTGGTAAATCTGTAACTCAATATAAAAGGTTGTAGAGTCTGTAAATACTTTATGTTATTTATTTGTTTTTTGATGTATAAAATAAAATTTGAAAAGATTTATTTAATAAAAATAAATAAAAGCGCAAAAGAATTTTTCAATTTTATTTAATTGATTGAAAATTTTTTATATATCAAAAAATAAATAAAATATATTCTTTCTAATTTAGAAAAAATTAAACCATGAATTTTTTTTCTTAAAATTTTTACTTTAAAATAAAAAAGCAACTTTTTGACACTAATGGTTTAATTTTATCTTGTTGGATGAATAAATTTCTAAATAAAGCGTGTTTTAAAAAAAATATGAATCGTGACTAGTCGGCTTATAAATAAAATTTTGTTTTGGTTATATTTTCTTCCTCCAAAAAAACTCGGAGGTGAACTATTATACTTTTGAAAGTTTATAGTAATATTAGATATAAAAAATGCTTTAACCTTAGAAATTATTTTTAAAAGATTTATTTTTTTCTACTTTTGTATTTTTTGCTTAAAAATATTGTTCTTTTTTTAGAAAAAAAATCTTTGAGTAATGAATAAAAATTTATTAAATTAAAAAAAAAATTTAGGGGTAAACATCGATAAATCGGCCTATAATTTCTTTATTTATTTATCTATTTATTTTCAGTTGGATAATATATATATATATATATTCAAGCTTTATTTTCTGAAAAAAGAAAAATATTTATATGAAAAAAAAGAAAAGCTCTTCTTTAACCGGAATATAGGGAAAAAAATTTATATTCCGACTCAGATGCCAAAATAATTGATATTTAATCAATCAATAATCATAAATTTTTCCATGTTAAGTTTTAATAAATTACTGTGAAGATCCACTCACTTAACCGGAGCTAAACACATAATATAATATATACAATATATATATATATATATATTTTTATAATAATTTCATCTTTGAATTTTTTTTATAAAATTAATTAATGGCACTTTAAAAATTAAAAAAAAAAAAAAAAAATGAATGGTGGTAATTGAGAGAGATCTCAAATGAATGTAAATGTTGAAATGTGTCAAATATATATATATATTAGTAATTAAAACCATTTTTATTTTCATACACTTTATAACTCTTAATACGAGTCCGGTTAAGGGGTTTTCAGGACTGTCTTAGAGATGATATCATTATTTTTTTCTTTTCTTTTGGGAATATAATAAATAAAAAAAATTAACGAAGTGAGAGAGAGAGAATTTATTATTAATTAACTAATTTTTTATTTTGTATGACCTCCGGGATATTGTGAAACCTAAAAACATTATTAAATTATTAATCAATTTGAAAATTAACAGCGATGAATTATAAAATATACAAAAAAGACAATCGCCTTAGGATGATAATATTCAAGAAAAGCTGGTAGAGAAGTTGAGAACAAATAAATAAATAGCCTCAAAATAACTCATTTATTTGTTGATGAGAAAAATAAATTAATATATTTGAAAGTTAGTATATTCGGTTTTAAGCCCGGTTGAGGGTTAAATTGTTGCTGTAAATAAGTCACTTATTTATAATGCTCAACATATAAACTTTGTTTAACCCCATACAATAGTTTCAGACACTTATCCTATGGTTTTCTTGAACTAATTAATTAATAATGTTCCTTCAAAGGAACAATTGTAACTCATTGTCAATCATCATCAATGTTCAGTTGCTCCTTTGCTTAAAAAGTTCTTCAAAAGAACAACTATCTGTTGATATGGTTACTCTGAGGAATTGTATCTTCAGAGGTCAACTTATTACTCTTGTCCTTTTGAAGAACACTAAAAAGAATGTTGTTCCCTCAAAAGAACAATAGTTACTTACAATGAAATCGGTAGGGAGTTACAGTTATCCAGGATTACTAAAAGAAAAGTGCAAAATCTTAAAAATGATCCTGTGAACAATGTTATTTTCTTAAACACTCTTTGACCATTGATTGCCTATTATAATTTTTCTTTTGAAGAAACATAAGAGTAATGTCTTAGTAAAAAACAATGAATAAATATATGAAATTAATCTGTAGGGTATAAACAAACTTGTTCTGTAAAAATTTAAATTTGTTTATTCGTATTAAAATAACACACACACACATATATATATAAAGATTCAAAAACCTCTCTTATATATGTATATATGAAGGGAATTTGCTTAAAAATAGAACATTTTTCTCCTTAAA
>JAAAKE020092310.1:3923-20405 GCA_010014785.2 Anisolabis maritima | reverse complement strand
ATAAATATAATCAGAATTTCTCTGTGTGGGAGGTCCTGACGACACTTTTAAAAATAATATCCACTTATACTCCCTTTCATCAAAAAATATATATTAAAAATAATGATTAATAATTCTCTAATTAATTTCTCGGATGCAATTTTATATCAAATAAAGAAACTGCTCCTCTTCCTCTTTTCAACCTTGATTAATTGCTCTATGGATTGGTTCGTCTTTATTTCAAGCTATTTTTATTGAATCATAGTCTTACTTAAACTCGGGATGTTTGAGAAGTCATACTTTGTAATGAAAATTTTTTACCCAAATCTGTTATGTTTATTTTAATTAATTCTTCCGTTAATTTGATACACTTTGTCCAAAGATATTCTGAGTTCTTTGACGCCTAAGACAACATTTGTGTCTTTTCACGCTCAACTAAGTGTGTGAAAACATGCTCAAGGAATGGCCCATGTGTAAATAAATTACCCCAGCTACATTAACTTGAATTCACGTTGGAGTTAGTAATATCAATATCGTTTCAAGGTCGCAAAATGGATCAGCTTGGTTTATTTCTTTGGCAGGTTTTCATACGTGTTGTCTGCACACAGTTGCGTTAAAACACTCGGCGTGATTTTTCTATCCCGCCTCTCTTAGAACTATGAATTTTGATAGCTTGATTTGAAGTTCTCTCCATAACAATAATGGCCCTAAAAACAAAGACCGATAATCCTCTTTTCCTTGAAGTTGAGGTAGAAGTCTCGCTTCACGTTCCAAGAACTTTTCAGTAATTCGCTTCCCATCTTGTGTGATAAAATTTATTTAAATTATATTGGCTACAAATTAATTTAAATAGATAAGTGAAAAGGGAGGAAGTCAGCCAGTAGGATAACCTCTATAAGATATCTCTGATCTGCGTACAGCCATCCATCTTATCGTGATAATTTAAATAAATATGGTCGGATGCCTAAAAAAAAATGTTTAAAAGAAATTCTTGTAAAAATTTGTGCACTATCTATATATATATATATATATAGTGTATAAATTTACCTCTAAAGAAAAATTTATACTAGAAATAATATAATACTTCTTCTGGCTTGAGCGATGTCACCTCCTTCCTTCTCTTCTATTTTTATAAATCAATTGATTATTTTATTTTTAATATTTTAAAGATTTCAATAATTTTTCTGATAAGATTGTTTATTTAATAAAAAGAAATAAAAGTGATGTTGAAATAACATGATTTGTAATCCAAAGGAAATGACTTTTCAGTTTCAATGACGTAAATAAATCTAGGGAATTATCTCATAATTTCCTATTTACAATTAAAATTTTCAATGCACCATTATCATAAAAAAATATAATGTATTCTATTTTATCTGTGTCAAATCTCATTACCTTTAAGGGATACATGTGAAATTAATATGAATAATTTTCCCTTAGCCGGATCGACAGGCTGGCGAAATGTACGCCAGCGTTACTGGTTCACTAATGACGAAATTTGATCTGGACTCTTCATCGAGCCCTCATACCAGTTCACAAGTTAGTACATTTAAAATTATTTTAAAAATAATTATTTATTAATGTAATTATTTATTATTTTTATAGGATTCAGCTGAATCAGCGATGTCGATTTGTAAATCAGAGCCGCTTTTCTCTCCTGTTAAGGAATGCGCTCCTCTACCTGTAGCAACAAATTTTTCCGTAGATTCTCTGGATTGCGAACTTCTATTAACTTGTAGACATGCCAATAAAGACAACTACACTATCGCCTTCGAAGCTGAAAGTGACGATCCAGGTATTGACACAAGTCAAATTAATTCTCTTCCTTTAATCTCAAACATGTGTTTGTTGGGGAGAAGGCACACTTGCATAGAAATTCGATATCATCAAGTGACTGATAGAGCACTATTCAGTCACTCAGGGTAAAAAATATTTTCTTTTAAGCGTAGGAGGGAGTCTCTTTCTTTTCCCCTTGCTGCTTCTAAGATAATTTCAATCATAGCTCATCTTATTTCTTCATATAATTGTTTTTAATTTAAGAAAAAAAGAAAATAATAAATTATTATAATTATTATTAATTTTTTGAAACTATACTATTTCATTTTTTTCTGAATAAGAAAACATGTTTTCAGCTTCCACTTCATGTTCGTACTTAAATCATTGAAGAAATATCCTTTTTTTGGTTCATTATAATAGTTCCTAATGATTATTTTCTTTGAAACATAGAAACCTTTAAAAAAAATCTGATAGTGCCTCTAACATACCGATTATTTTTAATATTTTATTCGAGCAGGAATTTTATATTTTAACTAGATATCGGTTGGTATTATTTTTAGTCACATGTTCAAATGGTACTCGAGATGGGCTCGATTCAAAGGTCACTTTTAGAGAAAATTCTTTTATTTCAAAAACTAGTTTTTTTTTTGTTTTTGTTTTTTGTTAATGATTATGATAAAAATTATTTGGAATTTAAATTAGAATAATGTTTACTTAGGTTATTTTTTGGAAATATTATAAAAAAACCAAAAAATTGCAAAAATAAAGTTACTCTTCAGAGAGACTACATACTGAAATCAAAATATATTAAAGGTAATGTGGCTAATTTATATCTGATAGAATAGGAAATGATGCCAGGAAAAAATTAAATAAAACAATTATTTAATATTTTTTTCAATAGATTGTGTTTAGCCCTTACTCAGGACAATTGAATGTTATAAAATACAGGTGGCAAATTTTTTTTTACAATGCACAAAATTATATTGCAATATTATCATGAAATAATAATAATAATTATTATTATTTTATTATAATTTTATTATTTTGTACATTATAAAAAAAACTTACCATCTGTATTTTAAAACATTTGAACGATTTGTGCCTGAAAAAAGTAAAAAATAAAAAATAAAAAAATATTAAATACTTGTTTTATTTAATTTTTCACTGACTGCAATTCCTGTCCATTTAAAAAAAAATCGGAAAAGTAAAATAAAGTACATCATTAAAGTATTAGTACCGTTTGAAATCTATATTGCGAAATTTTGGACCGAATGCATTACTTATATTCTCTAATTGAAAGTAAAAAGAAGCTATATTACCACCTCTAATTTATAGGATGAACGAATTAAACTTTTCCCTTTAAATAAAAATGTTTTATTATTTTTGTTTCATTCTAATCTTTTAAATTTTATTTTAGGCGATAGTATCAGCGGTGCGTGGACTGATTCTCCACAATTCGGTGGGACCTCGATGGCCCGATCCGACTCTGTTTATACAACTTGGTCCAAATTAAGCGGAAACAACAATCACTCCACAACAGCAGCTGCTGCAGCTGCAGCGGCTGAAGCATCTCTCCGCAGCCATTCGCTTCCCGATCTTGCTCTACCAAGAAGGATTCCTTCTATATCTATTGGGTATGAAATAAAATTCTAATCTTTTCACAATTGTTATATATATTTTTTCCTATTAATTAATTCCTATTAATTAATTCCTATTCAACTTGTTGACTAAAAATGTTACATTAACTTAGAATTTATTAGGAAACTTCCCTAAATGCCAGTTCGGAAATTGTCTTTTATTGGCGCAAAGCGACGAGGAGGATCTAAATAAATAAAACGAGCTGCACAGCTCGCCAAAGGCTTCGTCGCTCCCATATTATGGTTGTTCTCTACTTTGTATATACGTTTATAAATTTTTTTGGTTGGCTAAAATATAAATTGATTTTTTTCACATTGATAAATGTTAAAATAAAATGTTTTGACCAAATTCTAAACTAATAAACCGAATCAGGTGAATTTGGACTCATTTGATAATGATAAAATTCGGAATATTTTAAGACGAAGTACGTCATTTTAGATTTATTTGATTAAGAGTTATTTCACTTTTAGTAAAAGCTTAAAGACAGGAGGATTTTAAATATATATTATATTATAGATTTCTAAAATCACTCATTCTCTTATCAATATAACCCGAGATTATGATTTTGGGAAAATTTGATATCAATAATTATTTTTTACTTCCTTCATTGTTTACTGGTTTTCTCTATATTCAGTTAGAAGGAGAAGGTTTAGTGCTGATTAGTTTTTCTTCTCAAACGAATATCAATTTTCAATGGGTAAAATATAAATGGTAAAATACACAATAGACAGGTGTAAAGATGTAACTCACATAAGTCAGATTGAGTTAAAAAATTAAGTAGTTCTAAAAGGGGTTAAACTTAATTTAGATAAGATTCCTAAATAAGTTGATATGAGATGATAGTTGTATATGTGCAAAAATTTGAAACACGATTCCATTGCAACGGAATTTTTCAAATATAGTTTCTTTTGATTTAACTCGATGATTGATATTAATTAAAGGGAATTTCCGAACTTAAATAGATTTTCTCTACATTTATTCACTTAATTTCATTATTACTAATTGGATTGGACTAAATTGGATATCATCCCAACACTCTGTGGAGATCCCTATCCTGATTATGGCTCTAATATAATACTAATTTAATTTTAGGCCGGAACAACGGCTTTCTTTGGTGAAATTATTCATGCGACGGAATGAAGATGACGACGACGATGAAGAGGATGATAGCTCCGAGTCGGTGGTCCCCCTCACAGAATCTGTCTCAAGTCTCAATAATAATCATTCGAATACAGGACAGAGTCAAGCAACTCAAACGCAAACTGATACTAAAGAAAATTTCACTCAACATATACACGAACAAGCTTGTCGAAGTGTCCAAACATCGATTACTGAATCAAAAGTATGTAAAAAATCTATATTAGATTATATTTGCATAGTCGATTCTTTTCTTCTAATTTTAAATTTTTTAAAATTATTTCTATTCTAGAAACGTCCTGTATATGTATGTTACCCAAATTATGCATTGCCTAATTTGGATTTCCTTAGAAGTGAAAAAGTAGAAAATAATAAAGGAGAAGTTTTGCTGGCGCCTCAACGTTTTCGACCAGCTGCCGCACCTCCCGGAAAACGACCTCGTCCTTTTTCATGTAATGATGTTGAAACCCTTCGTAGAAAAGGAGGCTTCGCACATGTACGCGATTGGCCTTCCTTAACTTTCCTTCTACCCCGGGAATATCAACAAGTGTTAACCGAAATCCCAGAGACACCCAGGCCGCTTTTTTCTGTCTCGAAATCACCCAAAGGATGCCATTGCACCTCGCTTGGGTCAAGCTCATCCGGTTATAGAGGTTCGTCGGATATGCTCTTAACTGAAAGTCAACCGACACCTCCACCCCCTCCACCTCCGCCTCAAGATCCTCTCATGTTTGTCTATCGATATGATTCAGCCAGTAGCGATGGATCGACATTCTCAACAGCAAGAGCTCCTCCTGTGCCCCCGCCACGTGGAATTTTACGAAAGGAATCGAGCGGGTTAAAAAGATTTAACGACAAACGGCAATTAGGTAAATTTTCTTTTAAATTTTATTGTATTCAATCTTTTCATTTATCTGTTTCCCTAAGAAATAATAAAAGCTGTAGAAAAGAACAATTAAAAAAAAAAATTTGTAAATTTTTACAAATCAAAAACCTCATTTCTTCAATCTTTCTGAAAATCATACACTCCAGGTCCTCTAGTTAATTTTTGCCATATTCAGTTTTTCTCGTGATGATGTGAGAAAACTTAATCTGAAAATTTTTGGTTGCTAATATTCTGCGAATATTTAACTAGAAATCGTATGTTTGGTTTTAAAAATGTTATCCTATTTTAAAATAATATTTTTTAAGTCACACGCACTGCCTTTTTCTAAATTATTTGAAAAAAAAAAAAAAAAAAAAACCTATTTCTATCCATAACTACAAGCTCATTTGAAATTTCAACATGTTAGAAAAATTAACAATCAAAGTAAAAAAGTCCTGCTTGACTTTTTTAACAAATGTTCTCTCCTAGGCTCAGGTTGAGAATTAATTATTTTTTTTATCTCTAAAGGTCACACAACAGTAGCCGAAGTTACTTCTGAGGAACTTGACGAAGGCGTTGATGCAGGCACAGATAGTAGTTTCGATGAAGGCGCTACAGGAACAGCCCCTCGTCCCCCGACACCTCCAATCCCAAGGCCCTCTTCAACGGATTCCCTTGGCGCGTGTCTTGATGCTCTGGTACCTGAAGCTTCTGCTCTTCTTGCTAGTCTCATTGCTTCTCAGGATGAAAATGAAAGTTGGGACGATCAACACATGGCCCGACTTCGGGCACAGGTCCGTAAGGTACAACGAAATTCTTTATAATTATATCACACATTAATAATGATAATCGATTCCTCTTTAGGTGAGCCGGTTTCTTTCGGGAGGCGGGCAAATTCTTTCCCCTATTAATACAACAATGCCGATGCCTGCAACTTCAACAACAACAACGACTGCTTCTAGCTCACCTATTTCTTGTGACTGTACACGATCGAGTAGCAAAAAGAGTGTGAAGTTTTCTGAACACGTTTGTGTACATGTGCGGTGCGGTGGGGGACAAAACGGTGCAGATGAAACAATTGTTTTAACACCACCTAATTCTCCAAGCTGTCAAATACCTCCATCTCCTCCTTCAGCGCCAACAGTGCATTTGGCTGATTTAGAGCACAAACGTGGTAAGTAAAATAGGAGAGAATCACATATATATTATATAATAATAATAATATACCATTATACTTGATTTTTTAAATTTATTTTCTTTTTACTTTTTTATTTAGGTTTAGTGACAGCTGTAAGCGATGCAGTGGATCATTTGGTTGCTTTTTATGCATCGGAACCGGATGACACAGGCGATTTAGAAATAGCTCGACTAACTCTTTCTTCACTCTGCCCTTCTTTATATGCAGCCCTCAGCGATGGCCTTCGTCCAGAAATTGCCACTGCCTTTGGTCCTGTAGCAAATTCCCTTTGGCAGGTAATTTTGGTAGTTTTATCTAAGAACGGATTTTATTTAATAAATTTATAAAAAGCGTCCAAATCTTTAACGTTTTTTATTGAGATCCATTGGGTGCTTTCAGGTGGTTGAGGCGTCATCTCAAGCTGGGTCTCCTTTAACAAGATCTTTGAGTGAACTAACCTTGCGCATTAATGGCGAACCTGCACTCAGTGACGCCCCTCTTAAATTCAACGCATTTGTGTTTGGATTATTAAATGCCGGCTCTTTTCATGCTTGGCTTGGTTATTTACGAGCCAGAGAATCTGTTCTCCGGAAACATTATTCCTGTGATTCATTAATGACTTCCCCAGCTTCCAGGTCGCTCCTCGATCGACTTGTTGCTTCTCTTCGGCCGCTTACAGGACTCCCATTTAATTTGGATCTCTTACATGAATGTCGTGAATTACATGCCAGTTTGCGACGTTTGGAATCAGCTTGGCCCAAAGAAAGGCCTAGGTCATGTGTAGCGGCACCTAACGTCACTCCTTCAATGACAACCGTTTCAAGCAGCCTTGGAGGAAGTCTTGCTGATTTAGCAAGCACTGTAAAAAAACGTTGGTCAGGGATTCATCTGGGTTCTAAACTGTTTCAAGCTTTCGATAGATTGGCAGCTGAGGATTCAGAGGAAGAATATACTGATAGTCTAGAAAACCCCCGAGCGAGAAATGGAAGAACGATGAATGCAAATAATTCTTCACCACCACCGGCTCCGAACTCTTCTGATACCGAAGAGAGTGATCCCACATTAAACTCTCAACGAGGACCAGATGTTACTGGTCGATTTAGACGACTTCAACGAAAATGGGAATTATTAAGTGGCATCACCACCGAGGATAAAACACCCTCACCTACTAGTACAAATTCTAGTGTTTCAACAACAACTACAACAACAACAACGCGAGTCAGTAAGATTCCAAGGCCCGTAGCTCCATCGGGGTCAGCACAAGGAAAACGAACCCCGAGACCAATCAATCGTCCTGAAGTCACACCAACTTATGCAAAGCGTCCGAGTAGCTTACCTTATCGAGCAGCTCCAGCAAGTGGTACGCGCAGAGGAACATCCAACAATACTGCTACAACTCCAAGAAGAGCGGCATCATCTTCATTAGGACGACGGGGAAATTCGGACCCTCCAAAGTAAGCATTAATTCCATTAAATATCGATATATTAGATCTTAACTTTAAGGGTGTTCACCAAGGAAAGGAGGTGAGCAAATTTTATTTAACTATCCTCGATCGAGCCTATGCTCAAAGGTTCAGAATCCTTAACATTTCCAAGATAGGAGATCTAATGGATGCTTTTTTTCTGTGGGTTTAGATTTGTGAGAACAGTTTGTCACCGGCTACCATCGGACAACGGACACCTGTCGTTCAACGAAGGCGAGAAATTACGTCTAGTTCTCGAGGTGGATGCCAAATGGCTTTTATGTTGTCGCGGGGAAGCGAAAGGTCTCGTGCCCAGATCAGCTGTCATCGCCATCGGCGATGGACATTCACTTGAAAGGAGACCCGTATCCGCTGATGCGCAATGCGCTTAAAAACAAATAAGCCTAAAAGCGCCTACCCACCAATGTGATCTGTGCTTTTTCTGAATTTGGAATTTAAGAACCAAAAATACTCACAAAAAAAAAATTGAAATTATTTTGTAAAAAAAAAATATGTTAATTAATTTATTATTAATTAAATTTAAAGAATATTTTTTGGTACTTAAAGATCAAATTCTTAATTGCTATTCCATTAAGATTAGTTTAAAAAAATGGAAAAATTTTTTATTTATTCTATTATACCAAAAACATTCTTTGGTTTAAAATAGTTTCTAGTCAATAATTTAAGGATCTCGAAAAGATATTCGAGCAAATTTCTTATAAAAATAATTTAAAATTTTTTTTTGAATCATATATAATGATCTTATAAATAATTTTTTTCATTTTTAACATTTTTTTAAGGGCATTATACATAGAAAGTATTAATAATTTCTCATTACTAATTAAAAATAAAATAACTGGGACCTTAAAAAATTTCCTAAAAAAATGTTAATTATTTAAATGTGTTAACAAGAATCAAAATACCCACTTTAAATAAAATTAATTTAATAAATAATTTTCAAATGGTGGACAAAGAGTCCATTGAAGGATGTTAATTAAAAAAAACAAGAGATGATTTTTTAGATAATATTTTATTGATTATTATAATGATACTTTGTTAATGTTTTAGTATAGACAACCACTATCTTTTTATAATATAAAACTTTATTCTTAATGTTTGTATCTTTTGACTAATATTCTTCCGTCTTCTTTCTTTTTCTATAATCTATATTCTCTGCTAAAAAGGTAGTGTGAATGATGCAGTTTTTTCTATTTAGGAATCAAAAAATAAATTTATTGTCATTTTATAACCACACCTTATAAGGACCATCAGTGCTCAAACTCTTAAGATGACAAATAAAAATTTTTATTACATTTTAAGACAATGCTTTGTCGCTAATTGTCTACTTAATTTGATTCTAAATAATCTGAAGAAATCACGAGTGTTGAAATCTTTTCATAAAAAGTTATAGATTTATCTGATTGTTCATCTTTTAATAAATTGGGATGAATGAATAAAACCTAGCCTATGTTTTAGTAAGAATAAAAAAAAGCAAAAGCTATTTCTATAAAATATTGCAAGGGATCATACTTTTCCTATTCATAAGCATACGCCAGATTTTATTCATTTTGACAAATGTTTCAGCATCTTTTGTGCCTTCTTTTTCTATTCCTGAGGCAAAATCAGTGCCAAAAAGTTGTCTTAATGTGACATTTTATGACAACGTTTCGACACTGATTATGTCTTCTTCTGGTCTTGAGAGTTTCTTTTCTTCTGGTCCCATTATACCTTAAAAACTCACAATCAATTCCGAAACATTATCTTAAAAGGTGATAATAAATCGTTCTTAAAAAGACTAATGTTTTGTTCTAACGTCTCTTTCTAAATTCTTACTAATTTCTGCTTTAGAAAAACTAACTTAACATTTCGTTTTCTTTTAAATAATTTCACTTTGTAGATATTTTTTGAATATATTTCTTTTCTAATTACTTGTATCCCTTTTCTTTTTCTATTACTAATATTCTTCCTTCTTTCTTAGTTGTTTTTCTAAATACTAACCATTCTTAACTCGCTTATAAACTAAAACTTGCTTCTTTCATCTAAAATATTCTTTCTTCTAACTAATAAATTCTTGTCTACAATTCTCTTTTCTATTCCTCTCACCTCTCTTTCTGCTAATTTTCCAATTTTTCTGAATATATAATATCTAACAACTGTATTCCTTTTTATCTTTTTTCTTCTTGCTAATAACATTTTTTCGGCTTCTTCATCTTTTAACAATAGAATGAATCTCGTAGCATTTTTTTTTTTTTTTTAAGAATAAGCGTTTGGTTTCTGAAATTTTAATGTCAAGTTTTTATTTATAATATTCATTAAAATAATCTCCAAAAATCAACTCCTGTTTTTTTCAACTTGAATTTTTATGTAGTAATTTTAATTTAATTTTTAAAATTTTTATTATATTATAAATAATGTTAAAAAAAATGACCATGAAACTTAAAAGTACTTTTATATCAGCACAACCAATTTGCATGACCGAATGATGTGATATCCTTTATACTCTTTATAGATGTTGCTTCAAACTATATATTAAATTATACGCAGATTTAGAATTAATTTCAGTCAATTTTAGACCTAGAAAAAAAAAATGGTCTTTTATTGAGTGGGAAAATCCATAGATGTAGCACAAACCCCCAAATTAAATACAACCCTAAAAATTGCTTAACTCACACTCACTCAAGATGTTGTATATTTTTCTAGGTTTAATTCTTTAAGTTAGAAATCGAAAAATTTTTTTAAATTTTCCTTAGAAAGATAAAAAAAAAAAGGAAAAAAAAACAAAATAGAAAAAATAAAGCCGTCTTTAGCAATATATAGTTAATTATGAGAATCTTATTATAAATTAATTAATAGTAAACAAGAAATATCTATTTTTGTTGGAAGCGTCTCGTGGCCTTTTTTCATGCAGGGGTGAATGTTACTCTATAAGGAAAATGTTAAATACCAAAGTTATTAATTATTAAATTATATAAATATATATATATATAAAGAAAAATTACCAAATATCAAACTATCCAAAGATATTTTGCTTCTGTTAAGTGCTTGAGTGTTTGTGATGCGAATGAAAGTATTAAATGCGATCACATTAAATAAATAAAAAGTTAAGTTTTTTGTAATAATGGCTTAATTGTGATTTAGAAATGCCGACTTTATTTTTAAGATACAAGGGATGATAATATCTTTGTATATATAATAACTACTAATTCATTTTGTGATTTTGTAAATATGTGTTTGTAAAGAATCAAAATTGTCCTTGTAAAGATAGGTCCCAAGTGCTGTGTTTTTATCAATAAACTATCTTTTTTCATTAGAAAAAATCATATCTCAACATATGTGCCATTAAAATATTTAGTTTTTGTATATATTAATTTTTCGTCTTATTTTCATCTTGATTAATTTTAATAACTAATAAACCAAAGGACAATACATGTCATTATTTGTATCCCATTGTATTTATCATAATATAAGCATTTACTACATAGAACATGTTACTTTCTTTTTAGAGGTTGTAACTTTGATTACCCAATATCATTCATTCACTTCCTAAGCAATAAATGATTGTTTTATTATATATTTTGCACTGCCAAAGTTAGTCAATAGTTAGAGTAGCGTGTAATGGATGTATTAATTTTAGCGATGAAATTCCCATCAGGCACCGCAAAAAATTATTTCCAACTGCCAAACGTCTCAAGGGGTAGTAGAAAAGTGAGAGATAATTTCACCCCCATTTAAAAGTGGCCATTACTGGCCTGAGAAAATTTATTTTGATGACTTACTTGCCTAGGATCATAATTACATTATAGAATTAATTTTTTCTCTATCCTGAAAATATGAGTTTTTCAACTTTTAGTTGTTGTATCTTCTACCTCTTCCAACCTAATATATTTTATATCTCCAACCTAATTTATCTTGTTTAGAAGATATCCTATTTAAGAAGAGAACCTCTATGTACTGATGTCTAATCTACCCCTTTCGAAAGATATATCTTTAAAAGCGGAATTCTAAAAGAGAAGAGTACATAGTCAATATAAAGGAAAAAAAGAGAGAAAGATAGATCGTTTATTGAGAATATAGTATTGGGAGTAGCAAAGCAAATTTTCTTTTTTTTTTAATATTAAAATACTAAATGTAAAATTTATATTTTTTTATCTTTAGAAATGTACTATCCTAGGTTTTGTAGCATCCTCCAAATAATAACTGACAGTTTTGCTATTTTTTTTTTCAAGTGATTTTTTTGCCACTACAATTTATGGAATAGATTTAGATAATTTATATCACTAGAGGCCGCGAAAGTCTTAAAAATATTTAATATAGAATTTCTCGGACATATTTATTTGAATAACAATAAAATAAAAATAGATAAGTATTATAAATCTTTCTTTTTAAAAATAAAATCATTATTTTTATTTAGCCTAAATTAATATTTTGATTCATATTAGAAAAATATTTATTTTTTTCAGATTTTATTTGGTGTGGCAAGAAACAAATTTCACTTCTTCAGTAGGTCATGAAGTAAAAAAGTTTGGCAGTTACTTATTTAAACTGTTGAAAACTCAACAAATTAAGTTTATATTTTTGAATTTATTTCCAAAATTTTCATGAGAAAAGTAAGTTTTTTCTCAGAAAAAATTAGATTATATGTTAAAATATATATTGTCTTAGGAAAGTCGATCTAATTTTTTCCATTTTTCATGCTTAAGTATGGAATACCTCATTCTAGATAAATTTAATCTTGGCAATTCAAGGCTAATTTTGCCTATAGCCAATAGAGCGCACGTTGTATATAAATGTGAAAATCAATAAATCCCACCCTAGGAATAAAGCCTTCCAATTCATAATCCAAATAAACATTGTTTATAAATCAAAAATTGGTGTGAATAATTGATCATTATTAATAACTGATTTAATTGTCAAAGAAAAAAGAATAATTATCTGTATGTATAGGAAAAAAAGGACTTTTTTGCATTTATAAAATATATTCGGGTATTAAAAAAAATCGTTTTCTTTTTAATATATAAATGATTTCTCTCTCATCTCCATAGAGATTTTCTAAAATATGAGTAAAATATATTCTAGATAATATGAAGAAGGCAGAGGAAAATTAGCCCACCTGGACAATTTTGATATGACAAGTTGAGACCATATTTTGAAAAAATCTTATAAAAAATTAAAATGCACTATTAATCATATCTTTTTTACTTTCATGTTAAAGTTTCTCTATATGCCTCTCATCATTCAGAACCTTTAATTAAGGATTTTTCAAATAAATATTATACAAATTACAAAAATATATATATATATATATATATAATTTTCATCTAAAAAACTTTTACTTTCGAAATTTTTTTATTCTTAGTTCAACGTTTCAATTTGTAATACAAACTAAAATATGTTGACTAAATTAAGACTGGCTTCAAATCTTTCTTTATATTTCTTAATAAAGAGGGATAATTATAAAAATTTTAAAAATCTTAGGTTTTCTCCAAGGGATATTTTTCCATATAATTTTTTTTTTATTTTCAGTCTTTCTAGTACAAGAAGAAATGGCAAGAACTCAAGGCGCTAAAGAAACCTCTAACCAAACAAGAGGCAAAATAATTGGGATGTATAAAAATGGGTCTTCAATTTCAAAGATATCAAAAGAACTTAACGTGGATCGTAAAACAGTAAGAAATTGGATAAGAAGATTTGAAGAAACAGAAAGTTTAGAAAGTTTGCCAAGAAATAAGAAATTTGCTACAACACCAGAAGAAGATTCAAAAATATTGAAATTTATAATCAAAAATCCTTTTACATCAGCAGAAGAAGCCAAATGGAAGTTAAATTTAAATTGTTGTGCAAAAACAATTCGAAATAGAATGAAACAATTTGGATTAAGAAATCAGTTACCAGCAGTAAATGAGGAATTAACCGATTCCCATAGAATCGATCGAATTCATTTTGCAGAACTACATAAAGACGACCAATGGAACAACACTATATTCTGTGGCGAAAAATTTTTCCAGTATTTATCCCCAATCAAGGTATTTTTAATATAAAGATTCTAACGAAAAATAAAAACACTCAAGGAGAGGCGGGAGGGTGTGTTTGAAATTATAAATTATATTAAGAAGTTTAATCTCCAATTTTATTTGAGAAAATCTTTCCTCATAAAATCGACACTATCAGATTTTTTAAAATTTTCTATCAAAAATAAATAGCTTTAAACTTAATTCGAAAATTTTTATCTATTCTTTTTAAGGGTTTGAAAACATCCGAAGAAGAAAGAAGAGAGAAAGATTACGTATTAGAAAAAAAATGTACAAACACTATAACCACGGCTTATTGGGGATTCATTTCAATATATGGTGTAGGAAAATTAATAGAGGTATCAAATAAATTTAATACTCAAGAATACCTAGAAATTTTAGAAAAGAAAGTAAATCCTGAAATTAAAAAATTATTTGGAGACAAACATGTAAGATTTATTCAGGATAATGGCCCCGTTCATAACTCAAAAATTATTCGAGAATGGTTTAGTAAACATCCAAATTTTCATTTGTTAAAATGGCCAGCAAGAAGTCAAGATTTGAATCCAATAGATCGTATATGGGAAATTATGACAAGACCTTGTAGTGTAAAAAATGAAAAAGGTTTAGAACAAAATATCAATAAATTATGGCAAGAAATAAAAAAAGAAACTTGTATGGAAAAAATAAATAGTATAAATGAATATTTAGAAAAAGTTATTCAATTCAATGGGCATTGGGTCAAATAAAACTATATGGATTTTGAATATCTATTTGTTTTATATTATTTCTTGCATAAAATATGAAAAATATGATAAATAAAAGAATTAATTAAAATAAAGAAATATATAATTTTTTATTGTTATCTTAAAATTTCAGTCTTAAAATATTATTTGTTAAATCATCTTTACAACTTAAAAACAATAACCATCATATTAATACAATATTCACAAATAATAATTCTCTATAAAAATGTGTAGCAACACAAACTTGATTAATTGCATTAAAAATAAATGTATTATAATTAATTAAAATTTAACCGAACATCAGAATAAAATTTATTTTTACATATTCTCAAAATTTTTTTTTTAAATAATCGAAAATTTTAAATATTATTTTTTCTTTTCTTGTTTTATAAATAAAATAGAATATTCTAAAAATTTTAGCTGAAGGAACTTTCTCTTATGACCATTGTGAAATCACGCATGTGCGAGAGAGCGGGAATTCAAAAGAGTATGGCCGGACAATTTAATTATACAACCATTCCCCCTAATTCCATGTCCAGTAGAAACTCCTGGTATGTTATGGCTCTTGTATATTTTCAAAATGCGTTTTTGTTTGAGTAACTAATTATTTTGCAATGGCCCTTTTTACGTCAAGAATAATCTCTAAATCCAAATCCAGAATGCTAATAAAAAGAGTAGAAAACAAGGGGAGAGAGGAGTTGAAATAGGAGAAATATATAGTAGGACTAGTAAGACATACTGAACTATAAAAATAAGTATAAATTTGCTCCCTTGAAATAGATGAAAATTTCTTTAAGAGATGGATTTCATGAATATTAAAACCTAATGGAAACATATTTATATATATAATTTTATCAGTTCATCGCTTACGGCAGAAGGAGGTAAAATTCCTAAATCTGTAAATAATAATGTAATGTAAGCTGGAGGAGTATAATCTACCAATGGATGTTGTTTCTTCAAATTGCCACTTTTTATTTGACTTGATAGATACTAAAAAAGAAAAAAAAATTAATATAACTTCAGTTTTTATTAAGAAATAACTTAAATAAATTTTCTTAGAACAAATTTTAATTAAAATCCATTTAGGTAAATATTAAGATTAATTAATAATATTAATAATCCGCGTCATAATATGCAGCTAACTTATATATATTTACCTTAAATTCATTAGGTATATCACGCTGATTTACTGGAAAATATCGAACAAATTTGAAGCTCTCTGTTAACACATAAAATGGTTTTTTCTTTTCTTTAGCACAAATTCCTAAGGAATAACTTCCAATCTGAAAGTAGAAAAATTTATGATAAATAATTATATCTTTATTGAAAAGGTTGAAAAATTAAATTAGATATTTACTTTATTGATACATCCCCCACTTTCCATAACTCCTTCAGCTCCAATCATAACCATATGAACTTGCTCCAATATATATGCAACAGCAGAATCCAAGATGATTGTGCAAGGAATATTCGATTCTTCTAGTTCTTTGCACATTTCAACCCTTAAAATATTAACGATAAAATTAACAAATTTTAATGTTATCAATTAAATAAAAAATATGTAATTCCAAATTAAAAAGAATTACAAAGTGCGGAGTTCACTTCTTAGAACTGATGGCGCTTATTCCTATTAGAGCTTTTTCTCGCCCATCTCCACCCTCATACACCTTTCCTTTCTTTTGTTCTTTTCTTC
>JAAAKE020092299.1:0-20417 GCA_010014785.2 Anisolabis maritima | reverse complement strand
GCGGTGAACGTTTTTTTTATTTTGACACAAGAAATACGCAAATAAAAATAAATCATTCCGGTCTCATAAAACGTTTTCATTGAAAATTCTTCATTCTTTTACACTATGCCTGCAAAATAAAGTTAGTATTTGGTTTCTGAAAGGAAGACGTTCGAGACCAACTCCAAATATCCATTAATAAGTTCTTAATTCCTGGAGAAATTTAACAACTCCTCATGTAGCAATTAATCAAAAAATACATCAGTGAGTTTGGTCATTAAGGTTGCCTACCTTATAGCAATAAAACTAATTTCTGCAACTCATAATATTTCACAGGAGAAAGTGCAAAAAGATTTGCTCTTATTGGAGCGGATAATTTTAAATAAGATACTTAGATACCCATCAGCTTTTTTTTACCAATATCCAACAAATCTATCAGCTTGAAATATTCAAATATTGGAGTTTTTTGCTTTTTAAATCTAAACAATTTAGAGTTTTATAAATTTTGAAGTTGGCGAAATTTCTTTTTTTTTTTTCACCGATTTTATACTTATTTTTGAATCAGGTACAGACTTGGTCTAATAATCGACCCGGGGAATTTTCTTGAAACGGCGCCTATTAATTATTTGTTAATAATCGTTGCCATTGCACACCGGGAATTTCCCGTATCCCGGCGACTCAATTAACTCCTTTTAAATAAATTTTCAAACTTAAAAATCACAATAATATCGTGAGGTTATTTTATAAATTTACACTAAAAATTATTATATCTACATCTTGATTTTGGGGGGAAAAAAAAAGATTAATTAGTTTTTGTTTAAAGATGATAACAAATATCCGAGTTCAATGTCCCTTAATAACATGTACTCACTTGACAAATTATGAAATGATTGATAACCATATACTATAAATAATTAATACAAGAAATTACATCTCTATTCATAAATTAATAAATTATGAAATAAGTACTTATAATTAGGATTTGACAAGCTTTCCAAAATAATGAAACATTTGATCATATTTTTCACATGGCCGTTGAGTTATGGCCTCCTTATCTTTGGAGTGCTATAAAATTTTTTTAAATTTCTTTCTCACTAGATTTTACAAATGAAATGGGAAAGTTCAGCCAAAAATATTTAAAAAAAATTTTCTCCTCGACAACGCTAGCCAGGTTGGGATAGACAATCTTAAATAATTATTTCTAGATTTTTTTCTATAAATATTCTTAGACAATTTTATTAACAGATAAGGGCTGGGAAAAGTTCATCAAGTGGAGAAGGGTTAGAGGTAGCGAAAAGAAAAGTTCTTTGCACATTTTTAAGCATCTCAATCTCCCCCTCCCCCTGAAACACTAAAATTTCCCTAAGAGGGAATTCTCTTTGGTTGGGAAGTTGGTAGTCCACCCATATAACTAACCTACTAATGGATTTTTCAATTAATTGTTAATTAATTGTGAACCACACATGCTCAGTTCTTAATTTATAGGGAGATTTAAACATCTGTATTTAATCGAAAAATCCATTAGTAAATTGGTCATTTGGGTTGTCTACCTTCCAACAAGCAAAAATAAACAAATTTATTGTTTATTGAAAAAAATAAAAAGATCCAAAATATCTCTCTATTCTATTCATTTACCCATCTATAAAACAGAACAGGTAAATCTCTTTAAAAATCTATTTTCGTTATCATTAAATAAAACAAATAATAATTTTGAAAACACATGAAGCCATTAATTTCATCTGTTTTTCTTTAACTAAAAATGACTATATTCTACTAAGTAATTGATAAGATAGAAATAATTAGAAAATAATCTTCGTCACAAGTCATCATTTTATCTCTTTTTTAAATTTATAATAGGTTTTTCGAAATAGTATCTGTCATGTTTACAAGACAACAAATTCGTTTCTTAATGTTTATGATATCACTCTGATATGCAGTTGTTTAAAATACTAGTCTTTAGAGATACTAATGTAAAATGACATATTCATTGAATAGGTTTTTTTTTATTGACCGATAAAAAGCACATAAAATTAATTGATACTATTTAAAACTAACTGTGAAGCCTCTCTTTTGTCTGATTTTTACTAGTAAACCCATACTTGTAAAATGGTATGGATATTCAATAAAAAATCTGGTGGTGCCACATGTTTTTCACTTACCATTTATTTTTAATATTTTTTCAAACAGAAATTTTTTATTTTAACTAGTCATCAAGTGGCATTATTTTAAGTCACATGGTCATAGAGACGGATTCAATTCAAAGGTCGATTTTGTAAACGACTGATTTAAAAAAAATGTATATAACAAAATTTGGCAAATTAAAATAACTTCTGAAATATTAATTGGGTCTTAAACGATTTAGTCCTTGAACGGTTCATATCATAGAATATTAAAGGACGAATTTTCTTTCTTTTTTTTACGTAGTAATTCAGAAATTGAGGTGGGGGCAGATAATTTATATAGAGATAGATTTAAACCTAATGGTTTAATTTTTTAATTAAATTGTGAATAATTAAAATGTTTAATTTATAAAGTTTGATTCAAGTTTTTAGAGGAAGCTCAAGCCATCTGTACCTTTCCCCTTCCTTAGCCCATGACATAAATCAGTTTCCCAAAATGTGTGCCGGGGCGCCATAGTTGGCTAATATGGGTGTCGCAAAATTTCTTTTAAAGTTTGGGAACTTCTTACTTAAACGATTTGTTAATGAGCATACATTACTATTTCTATTATTTTTTATTGTGTTGTGTTGTGTTTATTTGGATATAGCCACCGAGGACTTATGCCTCTAAGGAGGTCATAAATAAATTTATTTATTTTATAAATTATGTATACAATATTTAAAGTTAACTTTTTAAATAGTTTTAGAATTTTTGTAGTTTCGTTTTTGTACTAATAAAGCTGTGTTGGTAGCCATTTATAAAATTTATAAAATAAATTAATAAACCTGCACAAGTCAAATTTTTTTTTGGCACCAAAGCCCAGCTTCAATAGTCGAAAAACGTAAACCCTCAAACTATTTAAAAATTATTAAATTAGACAGAATCCATCATAAAATTGTAAATTTCAATTTGACGATTATGCCTCGATAATTATTTAAATTAATTGTTTTTATTTTTAAAATTTAATTAGCACTACTTTGATTTGTTTATTTGTCTTTATGTGAATTGGTCACTCCTTATTTATTCAATAATATATAAAAATATTGCGAATAAAATTTAAGCGCAAATTAATTCGTTTAGCACCGAAAAATCCGCTTGTATCGCTTTACAATATGCGGTTTAAGTAGTACTAATGTACGATAGTTCGTAGAAGTGAGATGATGACGATGTGATATGATTAGTTCTGTACTAGTGCATGCCTAGCTTTTAAAGTGGAAGGTAAGAATTTATTTCCTTTTATTCGTCTTAAAAAAGAAAATTTACCAATTTTTTTTCTGTCTTTTAAGCATCTGAGAAAATGTTTATATTTTAATTATACGAAATTTATTTATATTAATTGGTTCTCATTTGATTTATATAAATTTATTGGTTAGAGATCCGCATTCATCTTTTAAAGTTATCACTATTAACAATATCAAGACCACTATGCGGGCTGGGCATCTAATTTTATTTAAATATTAATGTTACTTTATTGATTGAAGCTTTCTTTCTAGCACTATGATATGAAATATCAATAGAACAATGATCGTTAAAAATTTGACCTTCCAGTTCACATTGTTAACATAGAAGCGAATATATATATCGATCGGTTCTGTAGGATGAAAAATTTTTAGATACGAAAAGTTAATAATATCAATAGTTATCGTAATTAATAATATATTGAATTTTAGACTATAATAGCGTTTCCCAATCTTTTGGCCTTGCGTCCCAACGTCATCATTTTCTAGCTCTGACACAAGGTTGCAACTATGAGATGGGTTCGAATGGTTAAAAATGCAGCAAGTACTTTATTTAAAATATTTCTATTTTAAATTTGCTTTGGTTAAAGGAGCCAACAAAATTTTTTTCAATTTTTACAATTTTTTTTTTTCGGCATTTTGGTCATATATCATGTATATATTTATTTCGATACAAATTATCGTGGCATATTTATTTACATCAATTGGATACGACTTGGCTTTGAAGGTTATCAATATTGACAGTGTAAACTCTAACCTCTTAGCCGCGGGGTGGGGGCAATTGTCTTTTAAATTAGACCGAGATTTAGCCATGTAGAGCTCCCCTTGTGTCTTTTTTACTTTCCCGCCCTATTATATATAATAAGGGGAAAGCATATTATAATCATGAAGAATTTAAATTTCCAATTTTTTAAATATCTTTACGTTATCAGTCAAAAGGATTCCAAAAATGTAAAAAAAATCTTAAAGTGTATGAGTGTGTGTGTGTGATATATAAAAAAAATTAAATAATAAAAATACTTATATTTAAATTAAATATTAATTTTTAGTGTCGACATTGGAATGAACAGGATAGAGAGAGATAAATAAAGCCCTCTCTAACCCATTGCATTATATGAGACATTTCGAGTAAAATTTATTCATTTTCTTGGGGTGGAGCGTTGTCTATAATTGTATACATAATTCTCTCTCGTAAGGTTACAAAATATCTGAAATATGAAAGGTATTTATTGGAAAAAAAATATTTAATACAGGAAATTTAATATGTGTAGATTATACAAGGTTTAAATTTTTTTTTTTTTGAAAATAAATTTACAGTCAAAAAGAAAGAATCACAATATCCTTTTTTATGTATTAAAATTTAAACACCTGAGAGATTAGAGATAATGACATCAATATTGATAAATTTCACAGCCGGGGGGTTCGGATGAAAATTTATTTAAATCATTTGGTGTAAATAAGTATGCCTGGATATAATGGAAGGAGATGAAAAAAAATTTTTATTCTTTAAAATGGGTCCCACTAATGAAAAATTTGATAACCATTTGCACATTTTTTTTTTTTAAATCATTCTAAAATTAAATTAATTTAAAATTTCATTTAAGAGTAATTAATTTTTATTTTTTTTTTTTTAGACTGATGCAGATTGTGGCGATCTGTTAACAAATATAACGGACGCTGCACTTGAAGGCGACGCAAAAAAGATAGAGTATTTTTTAAAATCATTACCAAAAGATGAGGTTATAGACGAAGAACCTAATTCATATCTCGGCTATGGAACTCCTCTCTTTTTAGCAGTAGAATATGGGAAAGATTTAGAATTAATTAAGAGTTTAATCATGCATAGTGATTTATCTAAAAGATGTTCTCTAATGCATTTAACACCTCTACATTTGGCTGCCAAAAAGGGAAATTTAGGAGCAGTAGAATTGCTCTTAGAGGCGGAGAGTGAAATTGACCCGCATGATAAAAATAAACAAACACCTCTACATTGGGCTGCTAGTAAAGGACATCTTGACGTTGTGAAGCTTTTATATAAAAAAGGTGCTAATATTCATGAAAAAAATCATATGAATTACAGTTCGTTTGATTTAGCTGTAAGGAATCATCATTTCAAAGTCGCTGAGTATTTCTTATATAAAGGGGTGGATATATTATTAAAGGACAGTTTTTGTAAACATGTAAAAGAGTTGGATTTAGCAGTTATTGAATTCTTTTTAGAAAATGGGGTGGATATTGATGAAAAAGTTTATGTAGGTGAAGGATGGTACTCTTTACTTGATTGGGCAGCTATTACAAGGAATCTAAAAGCAGTAAAATTTCTTCTCGCAAGAGGTGCAGCTCCTTATGGTTCTAACGGCGTTATTTATCATACTGAAAATGTAAAAAATTTGTCCTATTTTCTTAGTAAAGAAAATGATATTGAAAAAGTAATCTTGGAATATTTAAAATTTAGATAAATATAAAGAAAATTAATTTCTGTTTATTATTATTATTTGTTATGTATTTTAATTTGAATAAATTAAAAAAGTTGGCATTGAACAAGTTTAATCTCATTTCAAACCTAAATTAAAGATGTACTGATTATATGAAACTGCAGAGCCTGCCCTGCAGAGGTTTAGAAAGGGGAGGCGGAGGAGGAGTCTCCGCCGACCAATTAGAGTACGCCCTGAGCAAAGCCGTTGCTATGATAACCACTCACGTTGCCAGATTTCCCCAAACACTCCCGCTGCAAACATTTTCGTCAGTAATGCGCAATCGTCCGCCCTGCTCTTTCACTCAGAGTCTAGTGCTGAAGTTATCTTAAATAATATATTCGGATTATCAGATTAATTGGCCATATTTAAATATCGGGCGGATTAGTCAGGAATATATTATTAGGATATGGATCAAAATATAATTGTTCTTTTTTGAATTTTATTAAATAATCGTTAAGTTAGGCCTATATGCAAATATTTTGAATTTACTTATTAGTTTTATCAATAGCTACAATCGGGCGGCATTCTCGGTATTCCAGAAAATGATGATGAAAATTTTCACATTAATTTTAAAATAGAAAATTCATGAATTGGCTTTTTATTTGAATCTCATTGAACAATCAAAACACGAATTTTATATACAAATGTCAGTCATCTATAAAAAAAAAACTCTTGACCATGTTTGTACAATAAGATAAAGACAGTGTTGTGACAATGTCACTGCACTACGAGATTTTTATTGGGAAAAAATGGGATAAATTAGCTGAATTGTTGGTGATAAAAATCTATTATGCCATTGCTCTCTTTTTTCCCACCCATAACAATATGAAGGCGCTAAGTTCATAATTTCTATTAAAAAGATACTAATTCAAAAACAGTGAGAATACATGTTAAGAATTAATGCTAAACGTATACTGAAAAAATAAAATTGAAATAAAAAAATCTAGTCTGACCTTTTGATGCGTTGTGGGATGTAAAGTAGAAAGAGTAGGCGAAGAAAGATTTCGGTTTCGAACGCGCAACGAACAAAGTTAATCACAGAATGAGTAGTAAGAAAAGGGTAGAGAGTTAGAGGTTCTCTTCAGATATTGATTCTATCTATATAATGAAAATTTTAATAGATTATTCGATTTTATATTGAAAATGCTAGAAATGAGAAAAATCCCTTTCAATTAAATTATATAGATGATGGAGTTATGTTTGGAATTTATAGTAAGAAAATAAAAGATACCTTTTTCTTATGGAATTTGAGAATGGAATTTTATATAGAAGAAGAAAATAAGAAAAAATTTCTAGATTTTTTTTTTTTTTAATAAAAATTAGAAAAAATTTTTTTGTCTTTTTCGGAATTTAGACTCCGTCCTCATTTATTTATATTATTTGGCAGCTAAGCACTGACTGCATCAAAGAACAAAGCTTAATATAATTTAATTAAAATAATTTATTTTTAAATTATATTTATTAATGGCTCAAATTAAAAAAAGCCATTTGGCCAAATTGAAATAGATTCAATAATTATTTAAAAATTTTTAAAAATATATGATGAAATATGATATGGGGCCGGATGATAGTTCCCGGTGATGATAAGTAAATATTAAATAGATTCATTTGAACATTTCGCGTGGAATTAATTGATAAGAGAGTGAGAAATCTGGTATTTCTTTTACTTTATATATACCAACCTTTCATCCACTCATCTATTCATCAAATGTCAGGGTGAACGCCTGAAATCAATTACTAAGTTATTCCAGAAATGGGACTCATGAAAAAAATAAAAAATAAAAAGAAAAAATAATTTTTAAAAATACATTAAGAAAAGAAAAACTTGTTTTAGTTTTATCTAATTTTTTCAACAAAAAAAAAAGGAAAAGTTTCAGAGTTTCTCGGGTTGGCCACTAGAAGCGCTGGCAATCCTAATTTATGACTTTTTTTTTATTTCCCTTTAAATAGTTTTTTTGTAAACGATAAATTTCAAACAAAAGTTGTACAAAATGAGGAGTAGAACAATTCTGTATATGGGTATTATTACGCTAAAGTTAATAGTTAAAAGAGATATTTTGATTTTTCAGGTGTGAACTCCTCCTCGTGAAAATGGGTCAATTTTTGTCTATTTTAATATAATGTGTTGTCATCGGAACTGAACCTATATACAAAATTTTTAGGGAATGGTTTGAAAAATGGTCCAGACAGACAAAACAAGTAAATTAAAAAATAATCCCAAATTTTTTTTGGTTTCCGGTATTTGGGGCCTTATGATTTTAAATTCCATTATCCAGCAATATTCATTTATATCTGTAGATCTTAAATGACTCGAGGACACCATAGATTGCCAATCTTTTAGGAATTTCGGGAGCAAAGAATTTTTTCACCGGCCTTGCGGATTGAGAGTCCCATGGCAACTGTTGGCAATCCCCGCTAAGCGAAAATAAAAAACACTACTCCAAAAGGCAGTTTTTGTTGTTATTTTTATTATTTAATTGGTTTTATTAAATAATTTTACAAAATTGAAATATTTTTTTAGATATGGGATCTAAAATTGATTAAATTTTAATATAAAAAATTTTTATCAAAGTTCACAATAATATATATATATATATATTGAAAATGGACGAAGAAGAAAAGAAAAAAGAAGAGAATGAGCTAGTAATGGATTTTGAAAATATGCTACTAGAAAATATAATGAGAAAAGCGGAAAAGGAGTCAGAGAAAGATGAAGTTGATTTTAAGGATAATAAATATGATCCTCCAAAGAAGACTTATCAGTTTGTGGAAATGGATGACCAAAATTATAATAATGACCCAGAGGTAAATTTTTTTTATTTAAATTTTTAAATAAAAATTATAAAATAATTTTTTTTTTTTAGCCATTTATGTCTCCATATTTAAGTAATTATTAATTATATAAATATGTTTTTAAAATATAGATAGATAGTATGAAATCGAGGAATATTTAATTCTAAAGATAATTATACTCCTCTTAAGTATAAAATTATGAAGGCGTTCATAACGAAACGTTTCCAACCAATCACAAGGAGTATATTGAAAATGATGAAGGTCGTAAATAATAATAATAGGGAATATGTACTTAATATTGTAGTATATATAAAGTATTTTTAATAATGATTGCAGGAGGCGTAAACATTGTTTTGATCGCTTATGTAAGTTTTATATTATTGTTTTTCTTTCTTTCTAATAATTTGTGATATTAGCCAAATTGTTTTAATTTAAGATCATGAAGATGGATAATGTTAAGTCACCGAAACGCCGGCAAAGACGAATAATAGTAAAATTACTTTTAAAAAAAAACATTTGTTGTGCATGGGTCAAGCATTAAGAGGGGAGGAACATTACTCCCACTCTCACTGTTAAGTTTTAAAAAATTGTAATTATATGAATTATATTTCAAAGGCTTAATGAGACCTGACTTTTTGATAATTAAATATAAATATAATAATAGACGAATGATAGTGTTTTAGAGTGGGGTTAAGATTTATAAAATTCCGAAATGCCTCGATGTAGTTTATTTTTCAAACTTTATTGTACAACACTCGTTAAGAAGGGAAATATTTTGGTCCTCATTTTTCTCCCTTTGGTTGACGCATGCGCAATTACTGTAATTTTCTTGAATCTAGATTCTAAGCTCAAGGATATTTCCTCAAACTCCTCACAGAGGCGGGAGGCCTTCTTTGCCTCTCTTGAATAATATCCTTAATAATTGATTTTTTAAATTATTATTTGTATTTACAGAAATTCAAAAAGTGGTAAGACCGATAGATGAGCAATTTTATGTTGCGGTACGCCGAGGAGATTGGGTGGAGATAAACAATTTGCTGATAAAAGGGGCAGATCCTAACTTCCACTACCATGACTTAGTGTCTCCTTTACATGTGGCCGTGGAGAATGACGATTGTAACCTAGTGGATATTCTTCTCCGGCATAAAGATACCAAACCCAATATGAAAAATATCTATGGCAAAACTCCCCTAATAATAGCCATCGAGAAGGGCAACAACAAGGTAACTATTAGTGGAATAGCCAAATGGATTGAAGTCGGCCACCTTTTAACATAAAGCTATATAATATGCCGAGATTCCAGCGATTTCAGATCATGGGAGAGACAAATTTTATTATTTATTTTATTCTTATAACCGGAACCCGTCTCCGTGGTTCCTTTACTACCACTTAATCATGTTTTCTCAGGAAAGGCGTATATTGCGACCCCATGATTGAGGTTCAGATTCAAATTAGCAAATTAGGATTAATAAAGAACTCTGTAAAAATTTGATAATGATGATAGTATTGGATTTTACTATATAGGCTACATTATTGGTTTGTTTAAAAAGAATAATTCGCCTTTTATTTATTTATTCAAAAAATTCTGAAATAAAAGTTCATATTTTTCTATTTTCTGTTTTGTGAACTTAAACTCTCTCTATCTCTAAGGCTCAAATAATGGTAATAAAATAAATATGTACCTGGTTGGATAAAAGTAGACCTAGGAGTGTGTGGATTATTGAAAAATTAAACCGTTGTTAGAAGCAATAAACACAGAAACAATGTTAAAAAAAAATTAACATCTTCTACTGCTACTTAATAAGTAAGAGAAACAACACTACGAAGGAGAACGATTCTGATTGGCTGGTTCGTTATCCAAAGAAATTAGGCGGCTGTTTTGAATGCTTTATTTAAAAAGAAATTAATCATTTAACTTTACTGATAAAAGGTATGGCTGTATTGCTAATCCTCAATAAAAAAAAAACTATTGATAAGGACTTAATCTAAATGGCCTCAGATCCCGAGACTTAAAAAAAACTACTGAGAACTCTGTTGGCAAGCAAGGCGAAGCCAAGTTTTTTTTTTTAATCATTTAGTTATTGGAGTCGGATTCAGATATATTTATAGATAATTTTAGTGCGTAATAGAGACCCCACCCGTGGCCGAAAGGTTAGAAATATTGACATTGTCATAATTCAATATCTCCAAAGATATGTCAATTGGATACCAATAAATATGCCTGGATTACATGTATCGTAATATAAATTGTATATTATTCAAACTCTATATAGCCTCAGATGCCAAAGAGACGGAAAAAAAACTCCAAAGCCAATGGATCTGGGTTCGGATCGTAAACCAACCAATGAAAATTTATTATCAGCCATATTTACTTATACTATTGATATCAAATATGACTGGCTGATAGGTCAGAACTTTTAAAGTAAGAAATGAGACAATGGGGATGGAGGCTTTATTTAATAATGGGTATTTAAATTATCTTGAAAATGTTGACGTCATTAATCAATTCAGAAGATTTCACATTTATCTAGTCTTTTAGTCAGAATTTTCAAAAGAAATAGTTTGGATTAATGGTCGGCGAATATTTGAGAAGTGCCAAATTTGCAAAAAAAAAAATCGTTCCTTCAGCAAAAGGTTTAAATGTCGTCCCCTTTCAATTAAAGAACAAATTAAATTATTTTTAAAGTGATTAAATACTACTAAAATTAAACAGAAAGATATCTTTAGAAAAACAGTTTTGTTGATGACAGAAATTTTGTAAAATAATCAAAAATATAAAAAAATGGAGAAAATTTCGGAACATGACAAATTGGACCAGACGATATATATATTAAGATAAGAGTGGGGGCTATTCTATTTAAAAAAAATAGGAAAAATAAAATTTGGATAAAAGTGAAGAGAAAAATTTTTGCTTTTTTCCTTTAGATGGCACCATAAATTTAATATTAAAAAAAAGGTTGTGTATGAAAAAGAACTGGTTGAATGAAGTTTAAGATAAGTTGGAAGGAAAAGAATGACAAAAGCAAATGAAAATCATTTATATTATCACATTGATAAAAGGCTTTTCATTTGGCTGTCTTTGCCCTATCTATTCCATATTTTTATTATTTTTGTATTTATATTTCTTTAATATTATATTTTGAATTGTTTTAAGATTGCAATCCGATTAATAGTAGAAAAGATTGACGTGAACGAGGTGGATAATCTCGGGCGAACATCTATACATTTCGCTGCTCGACTGAATAATCTAAGAATGATTAATTTTTTAATGAAAAGTGGAGCGAGGGTAAATAAGTTAAGCAATTTATAAAGATCATTTATTGATTCTTCATCGCACTCATTTATAGATATACCTTCTGATAACATTTTGCAAAAACAATCTAAATTAGAAATAAATGATCACAATTTAAATTGAAATAAAATTTGGAACAGCGATCATTTTTTTTCTCCAGATCTAAAAAATATAGAATTTGACCAAAAATCCCACTTATTTTTAGCATGACATCAAAGATAATTTTGGTGAAGATCCACTTCACTATGCGATGATGAGAGATAGTATTACAGGTTCAATTCTATTATTAAGATTAGGAGCTGATCCCAATTCGAGAAATTACATTGGTGTTCCACTTTTGAGTGAAATTGCTATATCAAGAACTTTTCGGAGGAAAAAGCTCTATTTGAAATTATTAGTAAGTGATTTTACTTATTTTTAAAAAGAAAAGAAATAAATTATCAATATTTTTGGAATGTAGATCTTTTAGGGGTAGAATAAAGTTTTTCGTAAATATTGCAAATAATATAGACGAAATCCCTAAGGATATGTGCTATCACGGCGCAGTTCTGAGTTATACTAATTTTGTCGCGTTGTTACAAAATTGAGCAACTTATGTTTATATAAAATTTTTTAAAAAGATAATCTCTAGCTTTTGAATTTTCTAAATAAATTTTTTTTTTTAGTTGAGATACGGATCAGATGTAAATCTCGGGGATTTAATTGGTTACAATACGCCACTATATTTTGCAATTTTAGCTGATGATCTCGAAAGTGTCGAATTATTGATTGAAAATGGAGCAGATCCTACTTTATCAAATCGCGTAGGACTTACTCCTCTTGATTATGCTAAAAAATTTAAATTTTATAATATTGCTAAATATATAAATTCACAATTTTATGATAAGAAATAAAGTAAGTAAAATATTCAAAATTATTTTTACTTTTTTAATAAAAAATAGATTTGGTTTTCCAGAAAAATATCGAGTGGTTTTTTTTTTTTTTTTTTAATTGTTTTATTCGAATTAATCATTCAACGAGAGGCGCAGCCCGCCTAGAAGGCATTAGATTAAAATATAATAAATTTGACTGCCTTTATTTATTGTCTTCAATACAACAATATTATTATTATTTTATATTTATGTATTTCAATTAGTATTCAATTAAATAAATTTTAATCTGGTGGACTGGAAGCCCTATGATCGCAGGATTGTGTTTGAGACAAGTCTTGAAGTCCAGTAGGTAGGAGCGAAAAAGGTAGAAAGTGAAAAATTAAATTTTTGTAGTTAATATTGGAGAATAAAAAAAATGAACAAAATCGGTAATATTTTTTAATTTTTATATTAAAAATATTGAAGAGTGTTTCATATAAAAAGTGAAAAATTTTGGACGAATGAAGAAATTGATAGATTATTATAAAAAAAAAGAACTCAACTATTAAGATTAGGTTCCAACAAAAAAGCCTTCGTAAGGTCTAATAATAAAAATCATTTAATTACAAAAATAATTGGTGAGATCATTCCCAAAAAGTATGTAGAGAGAATATTCTATGTATGTACATTATCGGTAATGAACTCCATAAATCTTTTTATACTTATTGACACGTGAGAAACCCGATGAAGTAATTTCTTGTCGAAACAGAGGTAAATAAAATCATTTTTGGAAACAAGAATTCCACTCTACATTATTTTTTAATTTAATGACAATAAAATAATTTCTATGGATCAATAAACAATCAGATGGTGTCTGTAAAAAAATTGTTAATAATAAGTTCTTTCAAAAATAACTTGAAACCAATCAAGCGTAATAGACTTTGAATACGCAGGCACAGAGTGGTTTCAAAATAGTTCAATATACAAACCATTAAATAAATAATATAAATTATTTCTTTACTTGCAAAGGAGTAACTAATTTTTTATAAGACTTATTTAATTTTAAACCCCTCATTATCATTTGAAAAATGAATTATATTCCATTGTTATCACATTCTTTGTATTAGATGTTATTAAAATAATTTTATCTAAGATTTATTAAGATTGTATGTATAGAGGGAATTTGGAGAAAAGGCCGCCAGAGCTGTTTAATTTATTTGGCAGATATTTCAAGTCACATTCTTGTGCACACAAATTTAATATTGCATGGAGTTAGAACTTTTATTAAAAATTTGTTCTCAGGAGACATCTATCATAGTGTTATTATCGCTCTGTAATTTGTTTTGCCAAAGGCAGTTGTGTTTTGAAAAATTTGGAAATAAAAATAATCTCCAGATAGATGCCTTTTCTCACATGAAGATGAGAAGGCTGCTTGAAAAATCTTCTAGATTAATTGTTTGCAGGTCTTTTCTTCAATCTTCTCTTATTTAGAGGAGTTTTTCCATTCAAAATGATTACAACTACAAGCGGTGTCATTTTTGGACCCTGGAGGCCGAGGACATACCCAAAAGAACCGACCTTTATTTATTCCTGGTTTGGTTACTTGACGTAAAACACACTCCTCTTGATGTCCTTTGCATAGTGGCGTCTCTTTCTTTATTTGGAAAAGTTTATGCCATTCACCTGATGCTGCCTGATATTTATTAGCATTAACACTTAATTTATTTATTCCCTCTTCGTTTGTTTTTATCTTTTCTGTTTTTTTATTCGTTTTAGAAATTGTTGTAAAGAAATTTGTTATTTTCGGTTTTTTTACTATTTGATTTGATGAGGTAGAAATTTCAGATACACGTTTAGATTTCGATATAACGTTAAAGAAATTCGTTATTTTTGCACTTTTTCTAGATTTTAGATTATCATTATATCGGATGAGATTAAAATTTAGTTCCATTTTTATTGGACAATGATCACTACCATAAATCACACTGAGAATTGAGGAATTGATGAGATGGTCTTTCAATTTCTGATCAAGGAGGAAATAGTCAATTCGTGTGCCGAAATTGATGATGCGGCTGTTAAGTTTCGTGCACCAACAGGTGAAAGCATCATTTTGGGTTGGATTCAGATAGCGAAATGAGTCAATAAAATCCTCTTGAATCATTTGGGAAAACCATTCTCTGAAAGGGTTGCTGTCGCCTTCCTCTTCAGATTCCTAGAAAAAATAATTAATAAAAGTTCAGATCTCTTAAAATGTTCAATTTAAAAAAATCGGTGTACCTACCCCTAGAGGGGTTGTAATTAGAATGATCGATACTTGGAAAAATATTGTCAAACAATCAAAAGTTATTATTATTTACTTATATTTCAATTTTTATTAAAAAATTTATAAATAAAGAATAGCTCTCAATTTTTTTTATCATTCTAAATTTTATTTTGACGTTGGTTTATAAACTTTGCAGTTTTGAAGTCTTTCGGGTTCCCCAATGTCTCAGCACTGAGCCCCACACGACTTTGCCCTTATTATTTTGGATGGGTCTAATTATATAACTCTAATAAGATTCTAAGACAATTTTTTCATTTTCATATGCTTTTTTTATTATTAAGATTTTAAACAATCAATATTTCCAAATTTCTTGCCCGAATTTTTTTATTTTTTTTTTGGAACCAACCAACCTATCGTGTAAAAACAGAATTGGGTGTATAATATGACTGGTAATTTTAATAAAAACAATGTACTCGATAATCCACCGACACACCCACAAGAAAAATACAAGAATGAAATTTTTTTACATGCAGTGACCATAGATAGTTTTGTTTTATACCTTTTATTTGAAAATTATAGATGTGAACAAGAGGGCCTTAAAGGGTATATAGGAAACAGAACAAATGCTAGATTTACCTCGGGCAACTCGATGTGTGCCCCTGAGTTCAAAGAAAATTAATTAATTAATTCTATTCGTCTCTATGGACTTACTTGCGAATCATCATCCTTTGAAGGAGCCACATCCAATTCTGTATGTCTGATATTAAAATCGCCAGTGATTATAATCAAGTAGCCGGCCTGGCGGAGAGCATCACATCGAAGCGAAAGGAGCTTCAAAAAATTGAGTTTAAAAGTTTTTCGGTCCGCCTTTTCAGGATCCAAACGAGGGATATATACATTAATTAAAATGATATTTTGAGAAAGTCCCTGCGGGAAAAAAATAGTCTCATTAAAAATAAAATCTAGATAGTTGATTCACAACTAACAATAAATATTATACTGACTGGAATTAGAGGTAGATATGGAAAAGGCAGAGCTAAGTTTATATTCAAATCAAAAATGATCAAAAGCACAATTGTGTCAGCATCTTAATAAAGTGGGGATGACACAATGTTAGGTGAAAATTGATGAGTACAAATTGAAAATCATCTAATAAATATTTGATATATGAATTTTAATTAAAACTTTTAGAGTTTTTGAGAAAACTTCAAAAAACATACAAAGTATCGAGTCAAAGTATTGATACAATCTCAGGTTGGACAGGTTTATTCAAAACCTTACTATGCTATCTAACTTAAATATTAATTTTAATAAAATAATTTTTGTGAGTGTATATTTTGCTGGTGGATCAAGCCCCCGGAGTAGAACCTGGGGTCTCCAGACTATCCAATGGGTAATGGTATGCTTTGTGCACCAGACCACAGGACGCTCGAACACAACAGCAAAAACTCACACCCAAATATAAAAGTTAGTCCAAAGTGAAAAATCCTTAAAAATTTTTCAATTATCTGCCGCTTTTTAAACCAGCATGGTGACAGACATCTTGTAAGCAGTAGAAACCCTTTCAAAGGGTTGCAGGGAACATTTAAGTCAGAAGGTTTTTCTAGATCTATTTGATACATATAAATGAATAAATGTATGTTTTTTATTTATTAAAAATGATATGACTTAAAATTGCCCGCTTCGAGACATAAATTTATTTATTTATATCTAATTATTATATAAAATATTATGAATCGAATAGATCTCGAAAAACCTTCTAACTTAATTATTAATATAAATATATATAGCTATAATATGATTTTTAGGAATGTTGTAGTATAAATGAGAAATGCAACTATCCTTTTTTCATTTAAATTTATTTCTTCTCCGTTTTTCGACCGGGATATGAGCCTTCCTAAGAGTCAGAAAGAAGAAAGTTATTATTTTAAGTGCCAAAAACAGATGTCAGCATTATGAAAATATTTATCAGCATAATAGTAAAGACCTGGGGAAGGGGGGCTAATCATGCAGTTTATATGATAGATATATATATATATAAGGAAGGCAGTCAGACATCTTAAATATCAAATTTGAGCTTAGTATGTTTTGAAATATTTTGCTAGAAAAAGAAGAAAAAAAGAGATCATTTTCTGGTCTCAGGAGACTACAAAACGAATAATTCTCGATATCTCGATTATCGAATTTTTCTTACGATCGCACAACTTCCCTTAGTAAGATATATTTCATAAATACAGAAAATAAGAAAGTAAAATGGTGAGTAAGCGTATGAGAGAGAAAGATCCGAACCAAATTATTTCATTTTGATCGTATTTAAGAGTTAATTTATGAAATTTCTCATATATATATATATATATATATATATAAGAAGAGAGCCAAAATGGATTATTAAGTCAAAGTCTCGGCTCCAAAGGCAGGACAAAAATGTATTTTTAACAAGTGATAAGAATCGGTTTCCCAAAATAAGGAGAGGATCAATAATCAAGAAATAAATATCAGTGGCATAGTATAATTTCAGATGTTCAATAATAATTATTAACTTCTCTTAATTGATACCTCAACTTGATGAAGTGTTAATATAACTCGTCCTTCTGAATCAAGTTCTACAAGTTGATCATTAGTGAAATATTCAGTAATCTTCCCATAATGCCCAATTGGATTTGGAGTACGATTCCCTTGTCCGGAGAGACTTTCTTCATAAGCTAAAGGGGAATACTCTCTTTTTGTGTAGGTTACAACACCTAAAACAAAATATGATAATAATTAATATCTCTCTTTGCCTAAAAATGTGGATTAGATAAACAATTGTTTTCTTTATGATACAAAAACTTATCGTATGCCTCAGGATTTTAACTAAAAAAGAAAAGTGAAATTTTATCTGTTTTATGTTCGGAAGATGGCATTTGGTGTAATTTAAAATTGGCTTTATCTTATTGGATTATCTTATTTATTATATCGTTTGTTTTTTTGCAATTTTATCCTTTTCCATTTATCCATTCATTTGTATATTATTACACTTATACATATTGTAATAATTTTATTTTAAGATAGAAAAATGCCTTTTGCTGAAATTATATCTAATTTTGTAATGTATAAAAATTGAAAAGACCTTACTGATCTTTTGAACTCTATGAACAAATTCCTAAGTTTAAAAATAATTTGGTAAGAGAGGGTCGTCTGGTAAAACAAAGTATAGGGCGTTAATGAGTACAATATTTATAAATTACTAAAATTTATATACCTGAATATCCTTTTTTATGAACAGGCAATGAAAAATAAGAATTATAATTCTCTGTATTGAAAACATCTTCATACAAATCTAGAAAAAGAAAATAATAATGTAAATATAAATGAATGAATAAATAGAATATAAGAAAAGAAACAAACCTGAAACTTTGGCTTCTTGAAGACAGATAATTGGGGCATCAAAATAATCCAATTGATTCTCTAATTCTTTCTGACGGTTAATTACATTTTGTGAAAATAAAGATTTAATTCCATTTATATTCCAACTTATAATCTTAAATGAATTATCCATGTTTTTTCATACTTCTTTGGATATGAAAATGAAAAATTAACTAGAATCTGAAATTATAATTTGAATGTTTTTGAACTTCTACAAATGAGGTGAGTCGTTCAAAAATGAACTAGTTCTAAAAAACGAATCTTGGAAATGAACGAAGAACTTACTTGTTCTAAAGAATAATCGTTTCAAGGCAGGGGTGCAAACATTTTCAGATTTTTTATTTTTCCTATACATGTAAAGATTGTAGAATTAAATTTTGCTTTAAACTTCCTTCGACCAATATCCATAAAAATTGGAAAAGTTTTTTAGGATTGATTGAAGATTTATGGAGGGATCTTCACAGAATTAGTTTATATATAATTAGAAAAAGATATCTGGGATTTTTAAAAAGACCCGACTTTAAAAAAATCCCAAAACAGGAAACAATTGATAAAAAAGGAATGTAAAAGTGTGAAATAAAATAAAATTAATATTACTAAAAAATAGAAAAAAGTGAACGAGAAGAACAAAAGATTTAAAAAGAACGAGATTTGACGAGATCTTGCACCGAATAGAACGCTTTTCCTAAAATATACTTGTCAAAGTTCCAAACTGTCAAAATAAAAAAAAATTCAAATATGGGTTAACTAAATAATAGTAATAATAATTATTATTAAAACTTAAAAAAAATTAATAAATAAAATATTTAAAAAAATATATTTTTTATTAATTTATTCAGCATTATTTTTTTTTTATTGTTTTTTTTTCTTTTCGGCATCTGAGGCCATATAGACATTAGACGTTATATAATTGTTTTTTACTATATTAATTATCCAGACAAATTTATTTAAATCAAATTGGATACCAATTTGAAATTTTCATCGGACTGCATGAGATCCGAACCCACACCCCTTGGCTTTTAAGATTACCAATATTGACAATGTCAGTATCTTTAACCACTCGGCCACAGGGAGGGGTGGAGGGGGATTCAGCATTATTAAATATACAAAAATTTTTGTTATAAGCTCCAGTTTCAAAAACAAAAAGATTAACCCGAAAATGGTCATATTTCTCAAAACTCTCTCTTCCCTGTAGGATTGATTGCGTCAAAATTTTAATACAAGTAATTCTATTTCTAATAAAATTCCATTGCGGTTCAAAATTCTAGAAATATACGCCAAAAAAAAAATGAAAAATTTGTTTTTATGAATAATGTATTAGAGGCAAAAATCTCAATTGCTGTTTATAAGCAAACCCTGCTCATCCATCTCTTTAAATATATAATAAGTTCTTTCTAACTTATTGTTTTGTATTAAGATTGTATTTAAATTATCTCAAATTAGACTTATGAAAATTGGGGGAGGGGGGGGGGCTATATTTCCCTTTAGCTGAATAAAAGGTTTGGAGAGTTTAAGCAAATGAAATATACATTAATTTATTTAACAAAGAACTTCTTGTGCCAAAATTTAGGTTGGAAATCTCAGGATATATTCTGGTGCATTTACAAGTGCTTTGACCTTCTTGCCAAAATAATGTCGGTTTTCGAGCTCAAGACGACTGGATTTTATAGTGTTATAAAAAATAAAATAAAATGTCCGACTGTTTTTATCTTATATTAAAAGTAATATTTTTTTGAAATTTTACTAGAGCTCGGGCAGCAAAATGAACATCACGTCTAATTTAATTTTTCACAAAGTGAAATATCTACTCGAATTTACATATTTCATCATGTACCGATACATGAAATTTACACTTGACTTAATTATATCATCTATTGCAAAAAATATAATAATACTTATTCTAGTAACTCGATTCAATTTTTTTTAAGTTTTTATGAATACAATAAAAAAAATTTTTAT